>JASVER010000003.1:14465303-14629669 GCA_030449065.1 Oceanodroma leucorhoa | reverse complement strand
CGCCCCGCGCCTGCCCCCGCCACGCCGGCGGCAGCGGGCCGGGCCCGGTGGCAGGTACCGCGGGGCTGGGCTGAGCGGAGGGGGCAGGCGGCGGCGGGGTGCTCCTGCGGCCCTCTGCGCCCAGCGGCGGGGCGGCGCCGGGGCACGGCAGGGCACGGCGCGGCACGGCACGGCACCTCCCCGGGCGCTCCCGCACCCGGCGCCGGTGCGCGAAGCAAAGCCCGGAGCCAAGTGGATGCCGGCGTGTCGGAGATAACGGGGCAGCGGCAGGGACCGAGTAACTGGCTTCGGTCATGAGATCAGGTCTAAAATTAAACTGGAAAGCACGTGGGCAACAACGGGGGTGTGCTCAAGCAAGAGGGACCTCCGTGCCACGGGTGGGAGGGTGATGTCGGACGGAGGGATGCCGTTGAGAGACCCGGGCGCAAGCCCCGAGCAGGGCTGTCGGCAGCCGCGGTGAGGGCCTTTCCCCGCACCGGCTGGGTAACACAAGCACGATACCCGACATCGCACTGTCACCCTCCCCGCAGCTTCCGCTGCGTTAGCTGATTTGGTCTTTGTCATCCGATAATGGGAGGTTGTTGAAAACACATTACATACTCTTAAAAACTGCCGGAGACATTACTCCCTTAGTTTAATCTGTATTAGCTTTTTCCTTTTTTTTTTCTGTAGATCCCCCGTCACAGCTTTCATGACATCCTTGATGGCTTAGACACACCTTTGGAAACGGGAAGCTGGACTGTCTTGTGTAGAGAAGCTACTGAGTGGCACAGGTCGCCCTGCTGTGGAGCAGACAGGTTGCAGACTCACCTGCCTGCTTAATGACTCGCCTCTGGCACCCTGCTCCTTCTGCTAGAGCCTGGTCACTCCCTGTCCCCAGGGCTGGCGCAGTGTCCTCTCCTCCGGGGATGGCTCTGAGGCCTCTCTTGGCAAACTGGACTCCTCCTGGCTGTCCTGTTTAAATCCTCCAGCTTAGCCCTGCTGTCTGGTTYGTGGTAACAAGATGGGAAATATATTTTATCATCTAAGAAAATCAATTGAAATCCCTGGAGAACTAGACGCCACTGCCAGCAAATTTCAATAAGAGAAGTGGGAAATATGGCAAATTCCTTGGAAAAAGTAGAGATTTACAGGATTCTAGAAATCTAATGATTGAGCCTACACTATTCATTAAGCAAAAACAAACAGGCTATGTGATGCTGGTTTATGTTTTCCCATTTCTCAAACTGGCAGTTCCAGATTTGGCAGTATCATTGTGCAGCAAAGGATCATTTTGGGGACCCTGGCATACAAAATGCCATGGCTGTTTTCCTGTCAAAGCAGAGACCTCCAAAGAAGGTTCCCTTGACACAGTATTTTTAGTGTAACTTCTAGGATAAGGTTCTCAGAGAAAAATGCTTTATTCTCTCAGCTGAACCTGCAAGTCTCACTCTGAATGTGGTTGAATAAAGTTAGGGAATTCATTAAGAAACACATTTTTTTATTTTCTGTGTTCAGTTTCCAAGAGTTGAAGCAGGAAAAAYATTAAGCGGGATTTTGGGAGGTGTCAGAGTAAGCTTTCATATAAAATCCATAGAAAGATAAGTAAGAAGCCACATACATTATGGAAAGCTTAGTATCAGGAATGTAGTCACTTTTTTTTCTCCTAAAAGAAATAAGTAACAGGGCATGGAGACAAAGGGCACAATTCTTAATCGTATCTTAAGGACACCATTCAACACCACCATTACTCATTTCAGTCAAGAGACCACACAACATCTTCAACTTGAAAAAACAAACCACGGACAGAAAGAAATTACAGAAAACTGTGTTTTTAATTAGCTGGCTTGTTTCTGAACAACTTATTCTTTAATATTCTGTAACGATCTTGATACCAAATTCTTAAGTGGCTATTCTACAGAGTTTTTTGTTTGTTTTTTTTTCTAATTTGCCTATACTTAAACCAAAGAGAAACAAACATGTAGAAAGACAGTTTAAATATTTTGTTTAAATGATACAATTATGTTACATAGATGGTGGATGACAAAATGCTAGTAAAGTGTATGCACACAGATACTCTCCTCATCTTCTAAGGGCTTATCTACATAAAACTTTAGTCCTGAAATAAGCCATCATTTGAATGGATTCATATGGACATTTTTTGGATCATTGTAGAAGATTATAACCATATCACTTCAGAAACAATGGCAAAAAATGTTAATATAAGCTGATCCTATGTAGTCTTGTATAAAGACTTTTTGAAAATCAGTGCAGTTGTTACCCAATTACATGAGAATTTTTTTCACTGATTTTTACTYATAATTTACACCACCAGGAGCAAAGGTTTGAACATCTTGATGAAATGTTGAGGTAAGAACGTAAACACAGGAGAGGAGCCATAGTCTATTTTGTCCATCCAGGAACTTGACCTGTTCTTCTCAAGTTTAGTCTCATTAACAATTGGGAGGCATGTTCTCCAAAAAAAAGCTGTTCTAAAACATAGTTCGGTTCTCCATGCGAAGATAAAACCTCCACAGGTTAAACCATAGAATTCTTTCCACAATTCTTGACAAGACACAAATGCCTTTAAAATGTTCCATTCTTTAATTCAGACAGCAGGGAAGTTTACTAAGCATAATATGAAATGTTTGCTTACCACCCATAGGCTGAGGACAAGCAGATCTATGGCATGGAAAATATTTACTTACAGAATCTTAATAAAATATTTTTATTTTCTCCTGTAGTAGCAATATTGTTGTTTCTTTGCTGTCATTTATTGTTAGGGTTTGTGTGTGTTTGGCAAAACGCTACCCTTAGGTAAGGCATAGGTAGCAGACACATGTTCTTACTAAAGATTTTTGCAAATTACACCTTGTCTTTTTTGCAAATTAATTCGAATTATGCAAAACTGTGAGAGTACAGCAGTAGTAACCAGTGAACTGGAAATGCTTTGAAGAACAAGCATGAAGTAGAGCACCAAAGAGCATTAAAAAGTGTCTGATAATAAAACAATTTCGGCAGAGGGAGAATTCAGGAGGCAGTGGGAGGCTCACAGCAGGCGCGTACTGTAAATGCAGCAAAAGGCAAGCGCCAGCGAGACGGAAACTGGATGCGCCCTAGAGTACAGGAGTGCCAGAAGTCTGAAGAGCCATCTCCAAGAATCAGAAAGCACAGCTGCCATCAAGACCGACATCAGGTAACTCCGTTCTGAGTAGGAAACCAGATCAATGTCCTCTTTTTTTCCACAGATACTGACCACCCAAAACAACATTATTTACTTTCTTCTTTGAGTCCTCCTTAGGGCTGAATTACTTAGAATACTTCTGGCCAAGCACTGTTGCACCTAGATAGCCTAAAATGGCTTGTGTGAGGACCAAGGATCTTCACAGTTTCCTGGTGATGCAAAATTACTCATGGCAAGCAAAACAAAAGCTGACTCTGAGCAGTTGTAGAAGGATCTGACAGTAGTGAGTGATAAGGCAATGAGATGGAGGCTCAAAGTCTATGTCAATAACTGCAAACAGTAATGAAAATAACCCTAACTAAACATACATAATAATGGGCTCTAAATTAGCCTTTATCATTTGGAGTCATTGTGAGCAGTTTTCTGCAAACATTAGCTTGCTACTCAGCAGTAGTCCAAAAGGCAAACAATGTTAGAAATTACTCCAAAAGCAGCTGAAAACAAAGCAGAAGAGTTCATTACATCCCTACGTAAATCTCTTGTGCACTTGAGTGCAGTTCCGGTTCCTTCATGTGAAAATGTGAAACTAGAAAATGCATGTACCTGGCTAAAAGAATATATGCAGAGGTATGGGAATACATCTGTGTGAGGAGATAATTTCTAGCTAGAGAACAGCCTGAGAAAGGATTGTCTTCTGATCTATAAAATCCTGAGTGATACGTACAAGGCCAACAGGAAACGATCATACACTATTTTCCATCACACAAGACTTCAGGGAGACTCAGTAAATGGTCAGGCAGTGTATTTAAAACAACAGCTGGGAAGAACTTTTCCATACGAAGTGTTATTAAATCAGATGGCTTGCTGCTATACGACACTATGGAGCTGAAGGGACAGATGTTTTTGAGCAGGGATTATACGAATGAATGAAGGATAGCTGTAGCTATTAAGCACAATAATTCCCTTTGCAGTTCCTGCTTAAAAGGTGCCTGCCCGTTGCCTGCAGAAAGTTGCCCAAGAAAGGCCACGCTCTATCCGCCCTGTTTCAACGCTCTCCCCAGGCATTGGTTTCCAGCCCCTGTGGAGAGCAGGAAACTGGATTAAATGGCTCTTCATGCTGGTCCTGTACAGCCCTTCAGATGGTTTATTCTTTTCTTTCTGCTCAGCTAGGTGTGAGAAGCCAAGGACAAGCAGCATCTCTAGCTATGAAAGCATACTTCTGCCTTTCCCCATCTTCCCTGGGAGTAAACTCAGACTCAGCTCTTGACCCTCCCATTTGGGTGCTTTTCCATTCCCCTGAAAAGATTTTGGAAAAACTGTTTTTCTCTTCTCAACATTTTGCTCTTCAGGTTCAGTAGTGATAATCCATATGCACTGGTCTATTCAGATCAGCACCATTTTTTCTCTCCTTTTTACAAGATTGGGGCAGTACATAGCAAGAGAAATCCTGAAGCATAATAACATAAGATATGCATAGAATGTCACAAAAGTACTTTCCATATTCGTAGATCATTACAGGAATAAAATCTAAACCATTCTCGGACATCCTGGAAGAGAAAGGGATAGTGATTTCTTCTCATTGAAGAAACTGGAAAGGGAAGTAGAACCACCCAGAGATGCTTTAAAACTCAAATGGCAGGTAAATATCTCACATAGATAATCACAACTTGTAAGAGTTCTATTAAGAATATCCCTATTAAATAAAAGAAACTAGAAATCTGAAAAGCAAATCTGAAATGCAGTTTGGCAGAACTCCAAGAATCCCTGAAGACAAACACGTTAAATCAGCTGGAGTGGTTAAATCTCATATAAACAAAACCTGTATGGTTGATACTCTGTATAGCTACTTATCTCCACTCAAATGTAAGGAAAAGAGTTTGTTTCATACTTGATTTTAGCAATGGACAGTAGTCCCATGGCCTCATCTTCATGAGTAGGATGCATATGATTTCTTTACTGTGTAGACCACAAAACCAAAGGAGTATAAACAAACACTTTAAGCTATGCATTTTAAACAACAACAAAACCAAAGAAATCTCTGGTTAGAAGGGTTGTTACTACAACCCTTGTAACCCTGCTGGCTATTACCAGCACTCTAGTTTCTGTTCTAGACTAAGTTCTTTAAAACTTCAATATCTAAAAAACTTTTCTCTCAATACCTCCCCTAGAGTAGCTTTAAAAAGTGGTACAGTTTCCTCTGCACTCTCTGAGAGCTACTTAATTTACTTTTCCAAAGCCACAACAGAGATTACCCAGTTTCAGTTTCAGATTGCCTCCAGGATAAAATTCCAAGAATGTTGTTATATACAGGCATTGGGGCCATCTTTGTATCCTTGTCCTTTAAGCAGGCAAAGGAAAAACCTACTGTGATACCTGTGTATGGATAACCTGTGTCCAAAATGCTGGCAATAATTTTAGGTAGCTAAGCTGGTATGTTGTCATGGAGCAGAAAGGCAGCAAATTTTAGTGTCCCCCAGCATTATTATAATAGGAGTGAACTCTGAATAGAAGTGAATTCCGTGGACTTGATTAAAAGTTAAAAACATCAGCGGGTTAAGACATAACAGTGCATGTTTTCACATGCCATTGCCTTTGATTTTGTTTTGCTGATTAAATATAAGTTCACTCCTGCTATCCTTAGATGTAACAGACACATTAGGAGGGGGATTTAGCGTGCCCAGGATGAGGACAATCAAATTTTGATACTTAAAATAACTTTCAGCAATCTTGCAATTTTGTTTGTGAAGTTGTTTGTAATTTCAACTTCAGGAAATATTTCCAGCATGTATTTACATTTCCAATAGAGTTTTGATGTCCACATAACTGAACACGCTCCGTTAACATTGTCCTGGATTTCTCAAAATGACATCAGAAGAAGTTACTCATTAGCACTTTCCAAAGACTGAAGTCGGTCAGAAGAGTTGGAAGAATTCCCAGGGTATCTTCTGTACTCCCATGCTCAAGATTTGTAAACACTTTCTCTAAATATAGAGTAGGGCCTGGTCAGCAGTTAACTCTTCAGTCCTAGTAAGGTCCTGCAGATACTGTGTGTTAACATTCTATTTGAACAATTCACACTTCACGCTGGGTGAAGCCCCACCTTCCCAAGCCCCACAGAGTTTGCAGACTTCCAAGAAAAAAATCAAAATAAGAGAATTAAGGTTTGAGAGCAGGCAGATGCACATTGCTAAAGTAGATGAAATAGACATATCAATATTTAATTAATCTAACAGTGCCATATACAGTTCAAAACAACAGACCCACCATCTATGAGGTATGTGGATTGTACAGTACTGTTATCTTCAAGCTGTGATTTACGATGTTTGCAAAGCATCAAGGCCATCATCCCTCCAAGCAGCTCCTCCTTAAAGCTTCCTTTAAAGCATTTACAACCAAGCAGAGCGAGAAGCTGAACCGTGGTTTGTTACCTTCAGCTGCACATTTCTCTTCGCTCTCGTACCCAGCAGAGTTGCCTCACGCAGAGCGTATTTTCAGAAATAGTGTCAATTTTGAGTTGCAGCCTCCATCTACACATCCAGGAGACCAGTGACCTCTGCTGGAACAGGGGAGATGGCCTGGCAACGCTGCAGGCTCCGGCATCACCCTGCGTCCCTTCGCTCTAACGATGTTAAGTGAGCTTGGCATCATTAACCCTCCTTCTTTCATTTATAATTTTTTCTCCAATTTATTTTGGAGAAAATTTACCAGTACAACTGCAGTTCATATCTGACATTCGGTGAAAAACTTGAGCAGAATCTTTGACAAAGTTTTAAGTGACTTTAACAAATAGAGATAGAAAGTTTAGAAAAATGGTACGGTGAGAATATGAAATAAGTCATTTTCCTGAACTGCAGCTGTGCACATAATTGCATGTTGTTTTCACCTTCAACAGCTTCCACTTACGATTATTCCTTCTTGTCTCTCACTTACTGCTACAGTAATTGAAAGAGTGGAGGCGCCTGGCATTGCAGACATTAGATGATAGCTCTGTAGACAGAGTAGAAATAACGTGTCAGAGTACCCTGGGTCAGAAAATGGACCGTTAACAGGAAGAAGGAGGAAGGATGTGAAGGAAATCCAATTCCACTGCACAGTGCAAACCTGGGCTCTGCTCCACGTGAGGTACTCTAGTAGTGGTTTGTGCCACCAAAGAAAAAGGTCTCAAGTAGAAGCCCCAAAACCAGTGGAGGGACCTAACTGCAATCACCGACTCACAGATCACATTTGGAATGCACAGCCCACTTGAGAACGGCCTTTTTTCACTTAACAATCAGAAATACCCCAATGTAGACATTCAGGCAACACAGGCAAATCAGTATCTTTCTCCAGTTACACAAACAAAAGGCTCCTCTGCTGACAAAGTGGTTATGACTCAATAAATGGATAAAAACATTTCTACTGGACATCATTTAGCATAATGTATGAAATCTGTATTACCTCATTTTCAAAAGGTACAAAAGCCCCGTTCAATGCCAACAGAAACTATGGCTGATGAACACAGCTGAAATCCAAGTCACTTACAGATAAGCATACTAAATTCTACTTACCAACACTAAAGCACTATTACTGCAAAACAACACACAAAAAAACCCTATACAGTTTTAGCCAATTTACTAACCCCCAGCAAAAGGAATATACGTGACACAGTTTTTTCCAGTACAGGGACCTAATGCTCATCCTCACAGCAGAGTTTTTTCTCACCAATGAAATGACCTAGAAAAGCAGCATGCCAGCTACTTACCAGAGGTGCTATATAACAATTTCAACAGGGAAGGATGAATACCATATCCAATCAAAGCTGCTGCAGTACTTGAAAATAGCAAAATGTATTTACACAAACTAGTATTTAGCTGGAGACTAGTACACCAATGCTTTTGGGAAAGACACTGAACTCTAAGGAGAGCAAGTAATGATTTTGCTTTGAAGGATCTTCTAAAAAAACATTACCAGAACACTACAAATGACTCCACGTGAGTCACCTAATAGACTGATTGAACAGTGAATATAAAGGAAAGATACTGTCTGCTTGCAGAGTTGTTTCTTAGGGTATCTCAAAGTCTCAGTACTGAAAATGGGGAAGTTTCTTTCCTCTGAGTACCAGCCCAATTCTCTTCAGTTCAAGACCTGGCCGAACAAGCAGGCAAAAGAGCTCTGTAGCCTGAAGCCRGACTACGTACAGAGCACTGATCTTCCATGCCCCGGGGAGTGCCGTGGCCCACTATTCCCACCACACGCAGTAATAGAAACAGGATTGAGAACAATTAGAAAGCAAACAATTGTCCTGTCTACTTTGTAACATTACTTCAAGATGTAAAGGGTACCTTTTAGCCCTCTGTGTGTACTGAATGCTCCCTCATGTAGCTGTTAGGATCATTCTAACAGGTGATTCTTCCTTCCCATCGTGGATGGCCAAGCTCAGACACCAGTCACTTCATTTTTGAGTGTTTACACTCCTGGGGATGTTTACATCACCTAAACACACAGGCATCCACCTTCAGTGCCACATTAGACTGGGGATCTTGACATCGGAAACGCTCATCAAAAAGGCCGATTCAAACACGTAAATGAGAAGTTTTTCTTTTTTCAACCGACTATACAGAGATTCTCAGCATTCCACCTGGCACCTAAATAACACGCTCACCATTACCCTGTACTTTAAAGCACTCTCTTGAGTAAAGACAAATAAAGACAGTAAAGATCTGCACGTACACTGAAAAGATGCTTGCACTGGCACAGTACCTCACCCCTTGTAGGCTGTGCTCCAGCTTACTCCTAACGTGCAGATACACCGCGTCACACTCGTTCAGCAGCGTGTGTCAGACCCGCTGTATGAGCATGGTGTCTCTGTCACATTTGCACAGTAGGACTGATGCTTTCTAAAAATATTGGACTCACTGCACACGTACACTATACAGTTAAGGCTGCAAAGGTGCTGCTTGACGGTACTGGAGTTTTGGATCTATGGCAACCTGGTCAGAATTGCTTCCCCTGAGCAAATACAGGAAAGCCCCAAATTCTACTAAAAATTTATGGTGAGGATGAGGGAAAAAAAACCCAAAACAACAAACCACACAACACAGCCACCAAAACCCCCAAACAGGACTTTTCCAGAGGAACCCTAGAGAAACGGTAACCCCCCTCACAATCAATCTCTGGGCCAGAGTCAGAGATAGGATCCCATTCTCCAGGCTCAACCATAAACCTGTTTGGTTCACTGTGTAATTTCTAACATCAACAAATTAAGTGGGAATTTTACAGCCTCCTTTAACCATGTAGCCCTGATTCAGTTTCATTCTTTGTGCTGAATGAAACAACTGCTCTTGGGGAAAAAAGCTGCTGGTGAGTCATCAAGGACTGCATTGTAACCCGTACTAGGGGAATGGAGCGAAGAAAAAGGAGGTTTCTTAGGCAACCTTTATTCTGCAACTTCCTATCATTTGAGCATTTGAATTCTAATATTCTTTTAACATAAGAAATAATACTGCTTTGTGGTTTTTTAAATACATAGTTCCTGTCACCTAAAATTTAAACCTCTGAACCAATTGCAATGACAGCACTCATTCTCATATACCCTCTCTAAGGCAAAAATATTTTTACTGATACTTCTTTTTATAAAGAGCAGGAAATAAATAAAAACTAGTTGAATGMGGCTGTATCTTGTATCAGAGACCAATGTACTAAATGCTTTAAAATATTTGCTGCATAAGAAACATTATGTACGCTGCATGTAAATATTATAGGCAAAGTCACATGACAGTACTAGGTGGCTAATCTAGGTTTGTATCCTAGCAGTATTCTGAGACAGCTGACTGTAAACCACTGCATGGTAAAGCTGTAAGTTTTGAGTAAGCATATCTTCCAGTTAAAAAGATTGTATGAAACTCTCTGCTCCCTCCCTCTCCCGCCCCCCCCAGACCCCAACCAGGGATGTTGCTTTAATGGGTGCATGTCTTCTGGTGTTGGAAAACAATGGAGAAAATTAAAAAGAGTTTCACCCGCAGCTTTCAGCTACTTACAACTGGAGGTATTTCCCAATACCTTCTCATTTCCTCCTGTTTGAAAAAAAACAAACAAAACAAGAAAAGGAGGCCTTGTGTTGTAGGTAAAAACATAGCTTAAATTAATAAAAAAAACCCGTAAGACAAACCCACTAATTATAAGGTGCTGTGCTTCTGCACATTCACTATTGAGACTGGGAAAGTCAGGGGCTTGGAGCACCAGAAAGGAGGCTGCAAGGAAAGTTTCCTGGTAAGAAGTAATGTTCTTGGAAAGAATGAGGGGCTGGGGAAGCAGAAGGTGAAGATCGCGGAAGGGGGGATGATCCTGGAGCTCCGCAAGCTGCACAGGATCAATTGCCAAAGGCTGCCCAGGGACACTGGCCAGTGGGACCCGAGGCTGGTGACTGTGAGCAGCTGCACAGCACAAACGCAGCTTGCTGCCCAACCCTCCTGACAGCAGCCATCTCCCTGCAGGGAAGGGAATCTGAGGCTACGTGAACCTAACRCTGCTGGCGGAGAGGGGAGAAAATTAGAAGGTAGGATAAAAGCTCCAATCTTGTTGGTTCTTAAATAAACCCCACTATCCAGATCTACGATGGGCTGTCATTCACTCTGTCTCCCGTGTGACCCAACCCCCCTTCATCAACATAAATAACTCTCCCATCGCATTAAAATTGTACACACTGGCTGTATCTACTCTGAAACCCATTTCACTGTCCCACGCCTGGTAACTAAGGGAGTAAGACCTGCATTCTCACCCCTGTTTTCCTGTGGGGTAGGGCTTTCTTGGAAGGAAATCTTCCTGAGGGTGCTCAGCGCCAGAGGAAGTTACAGGATTCTCCACTGTCTCTCCCCACRCCAATGATCAAGGGACCAGGACTGGAGACGCTGGGAAGCAGGATGCATCTGAGAGCATGCTTGTCCTCTAGTGTGCATACAACTAGAATTATTCAGCTTTATCTGTATAAATTGTTTTAATAACCAGGATATTTTCAATTCAACAAGTAGTATTCAGGAATACACAGGAAAGTGTTTGGCAGTTGACAATTATCTGTGCAAATACTTATTCAAACTATCTTCATTTACTCTTCATCAATGCTGAACTCCTCTTCATCCTGCTGAAATGCTGAATTGTCCAATTCTTACTTAAACAACATATGCATTGAAAGCTTCTTAAAAAAACTCAAAAAAAAACAAAAGACAAAAAAAAMCCCCCAACTCCTCAAAACAAAAAAACACCCCTAGACACCATACYTTCCCCACAGTTATAACCAAAAGACCTCAGGATTAGAAAGGATAAATGTAAGCAGCTCTGGTCTGCAGTCTGACCCACAGTCAAATGTCCTTTTCACTAAACAGCATACAAAGCATAATGAATCCTTTTGGCCCAAATCAACAAAATATTTAAGAATGTACCTGAATAATTTTCTTGATTACAGCTATGTTAAATCTAGCTTAACACTGTCAGGTTTGCTAGTGGTTTTTGAAACAGTTATTTCATTTTCTTTGAATTTACTGCTGTACTTCAGTTTTCAACATAATTTGGATCATGAGAAATGTCTATTTTAAGTTATAATCTGAACCATTATCAATTAATCAGTCAAGCCACAAAATGCTGACTCCTTTACTTCCCCCGTTATTGTAATTTCCATTTTAGAGGAGGAATTCAGTTAAACACAAAAGAGATTTCTGTAATACAAGATTATAGACTACTACAGAACAACCACCAGATTACAATTTTTAATGCCTAGATAATTTTCAAAACTGCATGTCTGCATTTTCAAAACCAGAAAGTACCATAGATATATATAGAGAAGATCAACTAAGTAACAATTAAAAAAAAAAAATCTGTCACTGTCCACAGGAACCATGTCTAGTCACGTTTTCAGTCAGTCAGTCAGCTAGCTGAGGGTCATGTCATTATTTAGTTTCTGTAGAAAAAACACAAGTACAAAAATAGCATCAAACAGCAACATACCTATTTTAAAATATATATAAAAACATAATCGTTACAACAGCATATAAATAAGGCTTTTAATATATTTAGAAGAATAATATTAAAATTTTATATATGCTTCTTTAACATTTATAGAAATACCTCTTTCTGAGCAGTGTGTGAAAGCCAGCAATTTTTCTGTAGTATACTGTTGATACAAAATATAGTTAACTTCTTTTTTATTCTGGGGTATATTTCAACTATGATACAATTACTTTTTTGAAAATATTTTTGCACAGAAATAAATCTGTAAATATACATGTTAAACTTCAGGATTTTAATAAAGTTTTAACTAAAAAAATGAACGCAAATCAAATCAGTGATACAGGAGTTTTTCAGGACAACGATAACAAAAGACAACARTAACCAAGTATTTCATGACAGAATAGATGTTTTTCAATTTAGTAAGTAACTAAATAATTATTTAAAAATAACACCAAACATTTTCAGAAGGGGAAAAATGCAATTAATCCATTTGCTGTGGGTTAAAGCCAATCAGCAATGATTATTAAGAGCCACAGAATCCAACCCTAGATAGCTGTGTTTTGCATTTCTAATATAGTGCTAGTTAGAAGCTCTGCTTTCTAAGGACTACTTGAAAGCTTTGTGAAAAATGTTCAGGGTGGGGTTTTGGTTTGGGGTGGTTTTTTTGTTTGTTTGTTTGTGGGGCGGTTGTTTTTTTTGGAGGGAGGGGTGYGGTATTTAAATAGAACTACTAGGGTGCAATGAAGAGATTAATTGGAATTCCACAATACATTCTTCTGAAAGATACCAAATTCTTTCCCTCCTCTTCTATTTTKGAGTGATACAATTTACACAACAGGCATCAGACAACTGCAGTGAGGTTCTCATGAAATACTCAAAGCAATGCAAAAACCTGAGTCGAGAGCACAAGCTGGTCAACACCAAGAACATTAAGATAGCTTCTGCTTTTAGCAACTGCCTAGAAGTAGACATTGTAGTTGTCTTCTCAAGCCTACACCGACTCAAAGCAAGATGGTTTAAAGTCATTATTTCAACCATTAATACTTACTTAGCATAAGCGGGGAGAACCTCACCCAAAAGAAAACTTACATTAGAACTTAAAGTAGTTAAGAGAACCTTATTGGTCAGTATTTCCATCATTTCTCTGCTACTTCTAACTACTCATATAAACAACTGAATTTTCATTGACTTGTAGGAGAGCCAGAGCCTGCAAAATTCATTAGATGGATTAGTTTAGAATATTAATACACATGTATTCAAACTCTCCTGATAAACAAACGTTGTAAGGTAACAGACTGTTCTTATGATCAGAAGTTTACATTGCAAAAGCATTATCAGTAGCATACCATTACTATAAAATATTTTTTAAGAAACAATTTTGTAAATTATATTTAAAAAGACAATTTACATAAGAAAAACACTATTAGGGAAAAAAACTTCAAAAAGTCAGATAAAAAMTATGTTGAAATAATAAATATTTTAATTGACTAATTCAATTTAAATAAATTTATTTTCATATAGATTTTATTGAATTCACAGATCTTATCACGGATTTTAATCAGAGTACCTTGTATAGAAAGGACTACTGCAGAAATCCAGTCACCTTGTTAGAGATAAAAGGCAAGCAATACAACAGGACTTTAGAAAGGATTTTATTTTTTTTTAAGAGCCAATGACTTCCTTAAGTGAAAACTCACAGAAGTTTTAGCTAAGATTATTTCCTCCAGCTAAAATTCAAAAAGAACAAAAGTATTCTCACATCTTAAAATAAAAAAAAAAAAGTACTATTTCAGAAGTAGAGAGAATTCCATCCYCTTTCACATGCACAATTTAAAGCTTTAACTGAAAGCAAAAATATAAGCCTCTAAACTACTGCAAAACTTGTTTGTCAGTCAGTCCAATGCAGAGTCACACAGTGGTAAGCTTGATTTAAATGGGCAAGCCCTTTTGAAAAGGAGCACAGATGGAATCTTTCTTTTTACGTACCATTTCGTTTGAATTTGAGAAACTGGCCAAAGGACAAAAAGARAGCAAGAAATTTTGTCTGTCTGTCCTAAGAAGAGATAGATGCTAAGACAGCCTGCTTAGAGACTCAGAATCAGGAACCTGATGTACAGGATGTAGCAAGATGTAACACAGCAAATTTAGAAAGCTCTTCTACCTGTGTTACTGCACAGACACAGCAGATGAAAGGCTAACCAGAGGGGAAATATTCAGCAGTCATTTGCACCAGAATTACAGGTAATCTGTCCTAGACAGATTTAGGGCATCCATCTTCGAACAAACTAAAACTAGTACTCTTTATTATTTGAAAATTTACAGAAATGCAAAAACCTAGGAAAGGACAAAGAGCTCTGTTGTAATTTTGCACGTGTAAAAAGATTATTCTTCATATATGACCTGATTTCTCCAGTTTTCTAATTAGGTAAAATGTCACAACAGCAAATGTGTATGTCTTATCCTCACCTTATAGGGGAGTTCAGGTTTCTAAATAGTCAATAATAAGTACATATTAGAATTTTCAAACCTAATTTGAAATATAAAGGAAGTTTTAGCCTTTTGAAAATCCTATTTGATGACCAACTGCACCTTTTGTCAGCTGGAGACTTAAAAGAATCTTCTCAAAATAAATCACACTGGAAAAATGTGTGCTTGTGTATGTGTGCACACGTGTGTGTGAATAAAAAAAAAAAAAAATCAGTTTTAGATTGACAATCAGAAGAGAACCTCCTGGTCTTCTCACTCTTACCTTTCTTAAAAACAAAGAAAGAAAAAGTAAGGATAAATCATCTTTCTAATTTCAGATGCATATTGTATCTACACTTTTCTAGTAAAAAGTAGTCAAGGCAGACCTGGTATTACATTGCACTTTACATGAGTTTTTCCTGTAGTGACCAAGAGGCTGGCCTTTTATTATTGGAAGTAAAAGTCACATTAAAAACAAACAAAACCTTTGTACAAAGATAAGAGCATGGGTACAAGTTGCTTAAAATTGCATTCACCAGAGCTGCTGATTAAAAAAATATTCAACTGAGTTTTAGCTACAATTCAATGCAGGAAAAGAATGCTAGAAATCCATTTTTTTGAAAAGCAAGTTGTGTATAAAGACTAAGGCCACCTTTAGTAACTGCTGCTTATCAAAACAACAACATGAAAGTCCCTAGGTAAAAAGGAGGAAAAGAACAATGTGGGCAAAATCTTTTTTGGTCTTTGCAACTCCCAGGTCACAAAGAGTATCTACACAAAGAAAGGCACAAGGAGTGAAGCTTAGAAGTAAAATACTGATGTGAAGTGAGTCAGGATTTCCTGTGATGTTTTCTGAATGAGTTGAAAGCAAAACTGCATGTCCCCTTTAAAGATAATATGGCTACTGAAATTATTTGGAAGCTACAGTAATATTTGGGAGTTATTTTGTAGAAAACAAGGCTTAGCCTTTCCTCCCCCAACTGTATTTCTCTTTTGGTAATAGTCCTAATGTTAAAAAAAAATAAAGATTTCAAAAAAAAAGAAATCTGATACAATTTGAATCAAACCAATGTTGTAAAAGAACAAGCGAATTTTGGTCCCTGAATTCTATAAAACTTCTCTAGGAGCTCAGACAGCTTTCACAGGCCATAAGCATCAACTAATACATTCTCAAACTAATTATCTTAAACATACACCTCAATCCCAACGCAATAGGCTCTGCAATATTTTCTTCGCTATCACATATTCCAGCTACACCTGATTTCTGAGAATCCAGATGACCCAAATATCCCAAACCTTCAGTTTCACCTGGCAACCTTCCCTGCCCTTCCCATGTCCTTTTTTATTTACCCCTTCCCTCCTCTGCCCTTCAAGGACTAAACTCGGCATCTTTATCCAAGACCATTGTGAGGGTATGTGTTTTTAATGAAAGAAAGACACACGCAAGCTGATCTCAGTTCCATTGTTTATTTTTGCATACTCTTTTCAATGTTAACTGATACTCTTATGTACATAAAGTGAGTATTTCTATGAACATCCAGATTGATGTTAATCAACTGGTTCATATTTGTTCAAGAATTATAAAAATAGATTTTCACTAAAGTGTACATGTGCATATATAAGCATACACACACCCATATATACATATATATATGTATACACACACACATATATCACAAATTAAATTTCAAGTTGTGAGCTAAAAATAGATTTAAAGTTTATCATTATATGTTCATATCTAACTTCAAAATATTTTGCCCATCACTATTTCAAGTAGTTGAACTTCAGTTTAAGTAACAGCTCAGACTGGGTACTCACCTGCTCAGTAAGTTCTCTGACGTTTGTTAGATTCTTCTGTAGGCGAGTCTGCCAACCTTACTTTAAGCCTGACACCATTCACAATCTTGCCATGTAACGCAGTTATGGCATCACTGGCACTTGCTCTGTCTGCAAATTTTGCATAGCCCACATTTTTTCCAGCCACAAGGTAAACTTTTATCAAGTGTCCAAAACGACTGGGGGAGAAGAAAACAAAACAAAAAAGATAATTTACTGGTTTTGTGCAACACAGATACCTATTATCCAATCTGAATTATATATGATTTGGTAGCTGCAAAAAGTGTATTGTCATACGTATGCTCTATTTTCTTGTGCTGCCCTCTTCCAAAACTCCCAATTTTCATACTCCCTTCTCTAGAATTCCAGGCAGGAATAGAAATATAACCAAAAGTTCGCAGGCAATGTTTTCTATGGAATATTACAATAGAACCACAAGCACCAGTGATTTATGTCTCTATTTAAAAGAATATGTAAAGCTAATCAATACCATAGTCCCCAAACACTAAAAGGCACTCAAAAAMCCCACAAAAACAAAACAACAAAAAACCCAAACAAACCAAAAAGAACACACACACAAACAAGCAGATAATTCAGAGGCTAAACTTGCATCTCGCTTAAATGAACTTGTTCAGTTGTGATTCATCTTTGAAAATATCTCACTGAAATGACTCAGAAAGCAAGCACTAAAGCTTTACAGAAAACCCCAGATTTCCAAGACCTCAGGTGATTCCTAGAAAGTTCCTTAAAAAATGTTTTAAAAAAATAAATAAAGTGTGCTTGCTTCATACTAAAGTTATACAAGTGTCAAGACTAGGGTGCATAGCCTTTTTCTTCTCCAGCATCTGATTAAGAAAATCCAGTATATCAAAGTACAGTTTTAAATTCCACACAAGTGCATATTGTTTCTTTTCCTCTTTTCCTGGTGCTTTGAAAATATTGTGGCTTTCCAAAGATTTATTGCAAATGCCAGCTATTAGAAAAAGGAAATGTCTTTTTCTTCAAGAGTATACTAAAAATAAATAATATAAAATACTGGAGAACAGCTGAACTATGGATTTGTTTTAAAGATGGCAAAAATTGTCTCTCAAGTCTTTGCTCCCCTAATGAGGTAGTGTGAAAGGACGGTTGAAATAGTGTCAGTAAGATGCAAACCATCAAAATGTCTCAGGATATATCAGAAAAAAACCTCCCTATACTTACTCCCCTCAGTTACTGTGGAAATTTATCAAAATACTTAAATTCCTTACAGAAATATGTACAAGAAAATGCCAAACAAATTAGGCTATAAGAACCGAAAGTACCACATTTTTTGGTTAAAAAAAYGTTAAGAGACTAGACATTTTACTTCAGATTACATTAATCAATAATAAAGCTGCTGTATTGATGTAATTGCATCTATGCTTCAAAGTGAATTCCATTACACCCTTGTTTCAAAAAGCAACTGTTACCTATTGATCACTTACTGATCACTGTGCACTGTCTTTTCTGGAAAGAGTTTTCATGATGACAATCCTTTTTATTTTCAACATTTATTTTAAATATTTCATGGTTATTTTTTTGGTTAGAGAACACTTAATTGTAAATGGAGTCTTACCAGAATACATCCTCCAATACATTTACAGGTAAAGGATGGGGATGAAAAAGTATGAAAAGCCTTTCCTTCACAGAAGTGTCAGGTGGAACTTTTTTTTTGTGTGGTGGAAGTATGGCATCTGTTTGGGGCTGAAGTAACTGTGAGCCAGAGGTTCCTCCAAATGCCTGCTGAAACAGTGGAAAAAAATGCAAGTATAAGTTAACCAATGGGAGGGAAAAGTGTCGTTTTTCCTTATTTACAATTTTTGTTCCTATCACAGGACATAAACAGGCTCTACCAGTTCTCATCTTAATTAATTTGTTTACTTTGGTTATTTCATTGAATTGGACAATAAATCCAAGGAAAGTCAGAAACCTTTACAGGGAATGAAAATGTACAAACCAACCAGAGGTACATCTTAAAAATGTAGCATCTAAAACAGTTACAGAAGAAAGTGAGCAGTGCTTTTTACTGACATATCTGAAGTTTCTTACAACAATTCAGAAGAACATTAACAGTATCCATTATATTAACTTACAGGAGGTGTCCTATACTGCTGAACAACTGCATTGTTATTCCGCAACACTGATGACACATGTGCTGTTACCAGCTGTGTTGCCATTTTTCTGATGAGGCTGCAACCAGAAGTGATAATAAATTAGTTTAAAGAAAGAGCTAAGTTACAGTAATCGTAAATTCAGCAAAAGAAAATAAGTTTTAATGCACATCTGAAAGTATCTCTGGAAATCTGTACACTCATGTAGATAACGAAAAGCAAGTCAGGCTTTCATGACAATCTAGACATGACCTGAAAGCATGCGTGCTAGCTGCAACTCACTGAAAACACTCATACACTTCTACATATAGAGATACAAAACTCTTCTTTGCTATTTTTAATACTCTAGGGGAAAAAAAAATAAAAATTAACTCTACAGAGCCCACTACATTTTGTGAAAGGTGCCTAAAAGGCAGAAAGGATAGAAAAATTTCACCTGTTTCCATAAAGAGCACAGAGATTCAATTCAGAAGTCAGAATATTATCACAGAAAGTTTACTTCCAGCTCTCATTTTCCAGTATTTTTTCTTTGTTCTGTTGCAGAATAAGAAAAAGCAATTGCACTTTTTGCATAGATTCATAGCCCATGTTGTAGGACCATGAAATAGTAGGAATTATTGAAGAATGAAGGAAACTGTTTGCAAGAAGGATAGTCGCAATTTATTTTTTTTTTTTAGTTTAGATCAGGCATGCACTTCTGAAGTGAATCTCCCCACTGTCCCTCCTTACTGTCCTCACTCATATCCCAGAATAGGTTTGGCATGAACTAGATTCCTTTAGGATGAAACTCAGCCAAAATATTCACTGCAGGAGCGTACCTAAACCGCTCCAACTTGTAATGGGCATTCAAATCACAGGAAGATTAGAGATGGTCAAAGTAACACCTGACGATCCCCATACAGTGGGGATATCAGATCCTCAGCACCCAACAGTTTTACTCTACATATACACTTCACAAGGCTACTATTTGTAGTACTGCAAACACAACCAAGAGATCAAGTAGGTAAATCTGTTTTTAATACAAAAACCTCATCAAAAACACATTCCAGCCCTCTTACATATTACAGAGACATTTACAAAGATTCTTGCCAAATCCAAGATTTTCCAACGCATCTTAAGAATATGTATTTTAATCTTTTCTTTATCAAAGACTAGTAGGTTTTAAAAAGTTTATTCTAAAACATTCAAAAAAAAAAACCACCCCAAACACCTGAATTTCAGAAAATACTATCTACAAGCATGAAACAAGATCACAGTGACATTGCTGTTACTTATGTTAAAAATGTATTTATTTATTTTAAATTTTGCTCTCCAGAACACAACTTACAACTTTCTATCTCTATGTATTGGTACTTACTCTGAGCTGTCACTCCCATCTTCTAGAAAAATGACAGTCAACCGATTTCCAGGAGGATACTCAAAGCCGTGTAATTTATACTTGGCATATATAGCTGACGCAGCAGTACTGTACTGAATCACAGCGTACCCTACAAATACAGTGCAGACAGTTTCAATATGATATGGGTAAATCCTAAGAATAAACTACACTCATCTAAAGCAATATGATTAAACTGCACATTAGTCATGGATGATACAAAATTCTTAAGTCCTTTTACCACACATTACATTACTTAATAGCAACATCAGTAGTATTTGTAAAGAAAACTTCAGTGGAATTAACTAGTGACAGATCAGCTTTATTTATGCTAACTTGAAAAGCTGGTAATAAAGCAACACAAGTGAAAACATGTCTTGTTCCCTAACCTTGAATTAGAAACAAAACCAGTTTCATTTTAAAATGCAATTATCCCATCACCAGTGAATCTCAAGTACTGTAAAGTTACATTTTAACTCTCTGAATCATTTCCATTTCAAGCTTCTTGGAGAAGAGACCTCTTCCGCATTTTTCTCAGCAACAGCAAAACAACAAGAAGACTGAAACCAAAACAATCCTTCCAATACAAAACATGATTTGTTTTGGAACAATTTAATGCAGTTTACTCACATCAGCTTCTACACACAGACACACCACCACCCCCCCATTTCAAGGTGAAAACTCAAAAGATCTGTTTAGAGAACATTTAAACTAGATGTCTAATAATTTTTGAAACTTTTTCTCCATTTATTCTGGCCAAAACTATTAACTTAATTTGACCAAAAACCACTTCTCGTGGTTTTGATTCTGTCCTTCTTGAGATTCTATTATCTGAAAATAAAGGTATTTAAGGCTATCTGTAAACAGGGGTTCAAACAAAACTGAATTTTTGGGTTTATGCATCAGTGATAGCAGCAACCATTGTTACATAAAACATTGTTTCCAACAAGTGTACTGTATTTTGCAATACAAATGAAAGTACAATTAAAAGGCATTCCCTTCATAGAAAGAAAAAAACATCTTTTTGTACTTTTCCTTACCACTATTGGTATGAGGATCTCGCTGAACATCACAATATTCCAGCCCCGGGACTAGATCAAAGAGGGCGAACAGCTGCTCTTGGATAAAGGGAAGCCGYGATACCACTGACAGACGTTTGGAGACTGACTCTTGAATTCTGCTCTCATTTTTTTCAAAACTACAAAACTCTGGCTGCCCACCTCAAGAATCAACATAAAAATAAATAATTTGAGTCATCACACTAGCATGCCTTCATTTCATATGTATTTTTCATCCAATTTTTAAAAGTAATCTAAGTCAATTATATACTAAAGGTAATGTGTTTATTTCACCAATGGAGGTCACAAAATAATCGACCAACTAAAGCAAAGCAAGCCATAAAAATACAGAAACAAAATGCCTGGCTTGTTTCTAACTCCAACATCCAACCTACTATTTAAGTGTTGACCTAAGCCTCTGTTAGGTTACCTTCTTCCAAACTGCATTCTTACTTCGTGACCATTCTCAAGACTACAAATCTTTTTTAGTATAAAAAGTTGTGACTTACAGAACGGAAGTGTATTTCCTCTTGGTTCTTGTCTCGTGTTATTGCTATAATAATCGTGTTCAAAAGACTCAGATGACTTATTTTTAGGTTCAGCCAAAATGGCCCTGTAGCCTGAAAGAAACAACCACACATATAGCAACACCTCAGCACATCTGAATTATCTGACTGGATCTGCATTCTCCAAGTACTGTATTTAGAAACATATTATTCAGAAAACCCAGTAAGTGCTGGCTTTATGAAAATAACTAATCTATAACTCTTGAGGTCTGCCATAATAACTGTGTGAAAGTTAACAACTTCCACATAGAACTACTCCTAGTCACAAGTTAAGCACAACAGAGCCTCTTGCTGTGAGAGGGACTGAGCACTGGCACAGGCTGCCCAGAGAGGTTGTGGAGTCTCTGTCCTTGGAGATATTCAAAAGGCCAYCTGGACATGGTCTTGAGCAACCACGGTGCCCAGGTGACCCTGCCTGAGCAGAGGGATTGGACAAGATGACCTCCAGAGGTCTCTTCCAACTTCAACCATTCTGTGATACTTGGCAAGATTCAGAGACACTCCAGAGGCAATCACCTGAACTTCCATRCTGTAACAGCAGTTTATGTATGAGTTGCACTGATCTAGGTTTTGCTTTTATAAAGAAATAGGTATTACTCACAGGCTATCCAACTAATTTCATTTTAGCCTCACAGCAAAAAGGAAATAAAATTTAACTGCTAAGTTAACCTCAGGCTCATATTCCTATGCAAGAATTGTCACAAATATAATTTTTGTAGAAACACGATAGATATGATGTAGAACCACCACATGTATTACTGGAGAAAAAAGAAAAAACCCACACAAGAACAACAAAAAAAACAACCACACCCACACACCGAGTTGTTTCATATTTGTGATGAAGCGAACATTGAACAGGAGGTTGGACTGGAAGGCTGCTGTTAGGTTTCCCCAAAAGCCTTTCTTCTCCCGGATGACCAAACCCACTTCCCTCCACCTCTCCTCATAAGTCATGTGCTTCAGCCCCCGGCCAACTCGGTGGCCTTTCACTGGACTCACTCAAATTCATTAACACATTTTTGGTACTAGACCATAAATGACAAATGGTTGGTCAAAAAGCATTCAAAGTCCTTCATTCTGCAGCAGATTAATCAAGACATCAAATGAAAACAAACAAAAAAAACCCCCAAACTTCAATTAGGATGAATTTGTTCTTAAATAAATGTAATCACAACAGAATCCCTATGGATTACCAAATAAACCGAATTTATATATAAAATATATATCTAATATATTGTATTAAAAATGCATACTCCCAGGGATACATTAAAATGAGGTTTTCCTGTTTATGAAGCCTACATTGCAGGCCAATAATGATGCATGAAAGAAAACTGTATCCATTTCCAAACTCTTTTCACTGATCTTACTTGCAGTTTGGTCCTGCAAGAATGTAATCAGGTGACTGTTCTCAATGAATGTTAATAATAGTATTTTTTTATGTGCAATAGAACTTTGTCTCAAGATGTGTTTACATCATAAATAATCTACCTGCAAACAAAACTAAAAATTAAAGGTACATTAATGATGATACACACTGATCAGTGAAAAACTTTAAAGAATTCAGATTCTTACTTCGATCACACTCTTCAATTGCTCGGGCAGCTTGAGATGGTTTTAAATACCTCACATAGCCCAAACCTTTACTTTCTCCAGTAGTCTTGTTTTTAATAATGCTGCAATATTCAATGTCTCCGTACATCTAGAACAATTAAAAAGCATATTAATTTACAATATTTGAAAATGCATTAAAATTCCATGTCTTAAGCCCTTCTGATAAATTAAGACAAAAGCAATTTAAAATAACAATTAACAAATAGCAAATCAGTACCTTAAACTTCTCTCGCAGATCTTCCTCTGTATAGGATTTTGGTATCATAACAAAGATTCGTGTAAGCTCCTCATCTTCAACATCTCGGTGGCTTCCAGAAGCTCTTGACTGTGCAATAAATACCTAATGAAATAATTACATAGACATTAATYACTGGAGAAAGGGCTTAACCACATATCAACAAGCAAGAAAAACAGTTTGTTTTAACAAGTGTTTGTATTTACCTTTCACATAAGCTAGCTTTCCTAATATGGAAAAAAAGAACACCTCTGA
Organism: Oceanodroma leucorhoa; assembly: GCA_030449065.1. Lineage (NCBI taxonomy): Eukaryota > Metazoa > Chordata > Aves > Procellariiformes > Oceanodroma > Oceanodroma leucorhoa. The sequence continues at coordinate 14,605,993 of JASVER010000003.1, read as the reverse complement.
TCATAGATGCATCTGTGACAAAAGACCTACAAATATAATACACCCCACATAGTTTCCCAAAGGAGAGAGGCCGGCATAAGTTCTCACTGAGGATAATGAAGAATGGTCAGGAATATCAAAGCCTGATTCAGCAGCACTGCCAATGTCACAGGTGGCATGTGAGGTAGCAAAAAATGCATTACTGCAACAGGCCTAGTATAGCCAGTAGTAACAAAAAATAAGCAAGCAAGCAAACAAAAAAGCCTAGCAGCTTATTAAAACCTTGCTACTGCAGTTCACTGCTCAGTTGGGCCAAAGTCTGCAGGTCTAGTGCTCTATGAAAGATCGTAACTTCTCACATCTGTAAATGTTAAAATCCTTTTTAATTATTGAAATAAATCTCATCTCAGAAGTGCACCCCAGAACACAACCAGGCAATAAAACCCACAAAAAACAAACAAACCCAAAACCACCAAATAAGAAAAATACAAACAACCTTCAAAGTAAGCCTCTTATGCAAAAGCCGCAACTGATTTCACAGAGCTCTTAAATTATGTTTTTAAGTCATGCAGGGGAGTAAGGAATACAACTCTGATCTTCTGGCTTCTAACGACAAGTTCTTCAGAAAAGATTTTACTGACTCAGTTGCTTTTTCGAATGAAACACGTGGAATCTTCTTTCACTGTTCTAAGTCATTCGTATCTTCTCAGCACTTGGGGAATATGAAAAYGATTCAAGAGGTTGAAAGCTGCCAGCTAGTTCCATAGATTAAAAAAACACCAGAATTGTTTTGAAAGAACAAGATACACGAGATACAAAACCAATATAAAATATACTTGCAAAGGCAGTTCTATTTATCCACGTTGGTCTTGCTTACAATACTTAAAATATACTGTCTTAGAATATTTCACAGAGATTCCCTCAAGGTTAAAAAAAAAAAAAAAAATATAAAAAATAAAAAGGAAAAGCTAGTTTCCAGGTACTGCATTTTCCCCAGGCCTGTTGCAGCTTATGCCACGCGTGGGAACTTCAGGCAAGGGTGGGACGCACCGCAGCGCCTCCTGAAGAGCACCGCCGAGCCCGCAAGCCCCTCAGCCCGAAACCGCCCCGGGTCTGACCCACAAGGGTGACAACATCAGCACCGGTACGCGTGGAGGGGAGGCCGCAAGGCGCGGGTTTGACGCCCTCCCCGGCGGCTCGCCGCCTGCCGCCAAGCGAGGCGGCCAGCTCGCTGCGGGCTCTCCAGGGCTGCTCCAGGCGGGCCTCCGCCACCGGCGGGCCTCCGCCACCGGCCGTCCCCGCAGCCCGACCCCCGCTGAGGGGCTTCCCGCTGCACACGCGTAGGCCAACACTACCTTCCAGCGGCAAGCTCGGGGCGCAGCGCCCGAGGCCTGCCGCCCTCCGCGGCTGCCACGCTGGGAAGGGAGCGGGGGACACCCCGCCGGGCTCCGCTCGCTCGCCCCCGGCCCCGCTCCCCGGCAGGAAGGGRGCGACGCGGCCCGGCGGCGGTACCTTGATGGGCTTGGTGTCAGGGACCAGGCTGCGGCCGTGCATCTCCTCCATGGCCCGGCAGGCCTGCGAGCTGCGGGCGAACTTGATGAAGGCGATGCCGCGGGACTCGTTGGTGCGCTTGTCCCGCAGGAGCCAGATGTTCTGGATGTCCCCAAAGGGGGCGAAGCGCTCCCGGATCACCGCCTCCCCGGTGTCCTTGCCCAGCACCACGAAGACGCGGCTGTTGGGCGGCTCGTCCAGGCACTCGGCCGAGAGGCGGAAGCCGCTGCCCTCCTCCATAGCGGGGCCGCCGGGCTCCCGGGCCGCCGGGGACCGCTGGCTTTTCTCCGGGACCGGCGGGGAACGGCCGCAGCGCCCTTTCCGCCGGGGAGACAACATGTCCTCCGCCTCCTCCGCGCCGGCCGCGCCCCTCCCGCCTCCCCGCGCCTAGTCAGGGCCGCGGCCTCGCCTGCGGCGGGCGGGGCTCCCCGGCCGCCCCACGCCGGGCTTCAGCGCCCGGCCTGCGGAGCGGGGGCAGCGTCGCCTTTAGCCGGCCTGTGCAGCGTACCCCGCTCCCCGGGGAGAGGGGCTGTGCGGCAGGAGCGGCTCCGGGCCTGCTCGGGGCACCGGCCTGTCTACCCTGGAGGAGACAGGCACCTGCTCCCGGGAGCGGCAGCGGGCGGGAGGGAAGGACTAAGCAGAAACGAATCGAAGGTTGGTGCCGAGGGGAGGCGCCCCCGGGCTCTCCGTCTCCGCGGGCAGCGCCCGGTGTCACAGGGCCACCGGACGGGAGGAACCTCCGCAGGTCAGCGGGGCCAGCCCCCCGCTCGGGAGGGGCCAGGCAGAACCGGCTGTCCGGGGCCGTGTCCGGGCGGCTGGGGAATGTCTCCAAGGAGGGAGAGACCACAACCTCTCTGGGCAACCTGTGCTAGTGCACAGTCACCTGCACTGTAAAAAAGTGTTTCCTGATGTTCAGATGGAACCTCCTGTGTTTCAGTTTGTGCCCGTTGCCTCTGGTCCTGTCACAGGGCACCACTGGGAAGAGTCTGGATCCATTTTCTTCATTCCATCCCTTCAGCTATTTATACACACTGTTAAGACGCCCCCTGAGCCTTCTCTCCCCTGGGTTAAACAGTCCCAGCTCCCTCAGCCTTTCCTCGTAAGAGAGATGCTCCAGTCCCTTTGTCATCTTTGTGGTCCTTTGCTGGACTCTCTCCAGTATGTCCATGCCTSTCTYRYACTGGGGAGCCCAGARSTGGACAYRGTACTCCAGGTGTGGCCTCACCAGACCTGAGTAGAGGGGAAGGGTCATCTCCCTTGTCCTGCTGGTAACAGTCCTCCTAATGTAGCGCAGGATACCAGTAGCCGCCTTTGCCACCAGGGCATGTTGCTGGCTCATGCTCACCTTGGTGTCCACCACGACGCCCAAGTCCTTTTCTGCCAAGCTGCTTTCAGCTGGTCACCCCTCAGCATGTACTGGTGCATGGGGTTGGTCCTCCCCAAGTGCAGGACTCTGCACTTCCCCTTGTTGAACTTCTTGATGCTCCTGTCAGACCATTCTCCAGGCTGTCAGATCCATCTGGATGGCAGCATGACCCTCTGGTGTACCGACCACTCCTCCCATTTTTGTACCCTGTGTCAATATTTCCCTAACATACTCACTTCTGCTGCAACAATCTATTTATTTTGAAAGGATCTCCTTCAACCAGAGACTCACTACACTACATGGTGACCCACCTCCTTTGAAACAGCGCTAGTGTCATAAAGAGCAGGTTCCTCCATGAAGAAACCATTTCCACGACCTTTGCTGATATAGGCAACAGCGGGGCCTAATGCGCATCTTGTGAACTCACAGGATACAGAGGCCCAGGGAGCTCGTTGTATTTCATGGGAAACAAACAAAAAAAATCCAGGAAAAATAACTGTCTGTAGGAAAATAAGTACACAGCTAATAAAATGTGAAGGATGCAATGTTACTATAAAGTTCATCACAACTTTAATAGTTGGATTCAAAAATAAATAATTCCTCAGTTGAATAGGGGAGCTGCCAGTGCCCTAGGGTTGTAGTGGCCCTGACCACTGCACACCGAGGGGTCAGCAATCCGCAGTGCGGTTCCCCTGGGCAGGCGCAGGCTGGGGCTGGGCTGGGCTGGGCTGCGGGTACAGCCTGGCCGCATCCCTCGGCCTCAGGATAAACTCAGCCAGCTCGTTGTTACAGAGGAGCCTGCGGGCAACTCCCACTCTGTACCTGCGATTACGCCTCCTGCCCGGCCTTGCCTTTATCTAACAGTGCGACGAGAATGTCTCATGAGGGCATCAGTTCTGTTTTAACTGTAGAAATGATAGAGTTGTTTCCTTGTAAGAAAATTTTATAAAAGCTTGAAAGACCAAAAGGGGAGAATGTCTGCTATGGAGGAGGTTTGCATGGCATGCTGTGTGTGGGCTGGTGGCCCACTCAATGCCACACCACCCCAGCCTCCCACCATCTAAAGGGACGTGAGATCATCTATGCTATTCCCTTCTGTTATCATTGTAAATAAATAGCATTGTAGATGACACTTTACAGAGTCTGTGCCGTTCTTACTGGGATCATAACAGACCAACACCTCCTGGTGGGGGTTAAATGAAGAAATCAGGGGGTCAGGGTGTGCACATTCTTTCTACTATTTTCCACAAGCAAATTAAATATGCAGAAATGCCCCCTCTCTTTCACACACGCATATGTAGTTGTCAAATTCGTATCAGCAAAGTTTCACAGAGGCAAGGTCTGGCGATTTGAAGATCTGGAGGAGGCAGTATGTTGAGCAGCAGCAGCAGCCTCAGAAGTGGCATTTTTGTGGGGGTCAAATGGTGTCCTGTTTTGGGAGTGTAATGCAGAAGGTTGATGAGTATTTTCGGAGGAACACACTTTGGATAGAGTGGTTGGGTTTGGTTCCATGTAAAGGAATATTGCAGAAAATCTAGTGAGCTCTTTGCACACCAGTGGGAAGCCTTTAAGAAAAAGCAAGGTTACAGCTCAACACATGTGTTTTAGGGCTGGAAGGCAACGTCCCTTCCAGCACCGAACTCTGCACGCGTTTTTTCCCCAACTCCTGACACTGCCGAGTGGAGCAATGACGGAGCCGCAACGCCACTCAGATTGAAAAGCAAGTGTTTCGGCATGGGACAGGTGCCTGCAGAGGGAGGGCGGCAGTGCCTGGGGCGCCATGACACTGTCGCGTGTTCCCCCCCCCCGCTGCGACCACTGGCACAGCGCTCGACACCCGCCGCCTCCCGTTCCTGCTAAAAAGAAAGGCGCGATACTTAATCCCGCCCCGTGGGCCTGCAGCGCACCAATCAGGAGAGAACATGCTGAGTTGCCCTCTCCGCGATTGGWCGTCGCTTTGATGACGCCAGCTCTTTGACGGGCCGAGTGCGGAGAGACGGGGGCGGTGGGGGGGCCGGTGCCCGGGCGTCACCGGGGGGCAGCGGGGCGGCCGTGCCGTTCGTGCCCTCCAAGGGCCGAAAGGTGCTGAGCTCTCCTTCGTTCCCCGGCGGAGGCGGGCCCGAGGGCAGCCCCGCAGGCACCTTCCCCCTCTGTCCAGGCCGCTGGCCCTGGAAATCCCCCTTATCATGAACGTGTCCTGACAGGCTCAGGAGGAGGAGTTGAATTCTACAGCTCTGGAGACCTTCTGGGTAGCACTGCGACCCACAGGGAAATCCTGAGGTGCTGCTGTGTTTTAGATCGGCCTTCTAGACAAAAGTACGTTGGGCTTTACCCTTACCATCGAAGTAGCTCTAGAAGAGCAATCAAGGAACTTAGAGCTACCTCCAAACATAAGAATAACAAATTCTGTAATTCTGCACCTCTCAGAGATGCAGCAAAAAGCCCATGGTGCTTTTTCCTAACTGTAAATTGGATAACTTAAAAAAATTTAATTCATGAGCATCAGAAACCAGATCATGTTAAGAAATCATGCAGCTTAACAGAGTCTTACCCAAATTTACTTTACAATTAAATCGGGGTAAAATTTTCATTACTTTGAGACACATTATTTTTTATTACCGTGCAAGACAGAAATATTTTATAAAACTGTAGAAGGAGATGATAAATGTGACTAACAACAGTGAGCTTTTCTGTAATATTGTTCACATTTCCTTTTTTTTTTTTTTAATATTTACATAGATCAAAATGGGTGATGTTGAAAAAGGCAAGAAGATCTTTACTCAGAAATGTTCTCAGTGCCACACAGCTGAAAAAGATGGAAAGCACAAGACAGGGCCAAATCTTTGGGGTTTATTTGGCCGCAGAACAGGACAAGCTGCAGGATTTTCTTACTCGGATGCAAACAAGAACAAAGGTAAAACTAACAGGCGACATGGATGAGGTGCAGTGTTAGAGGAGACATATATGAAAAAAACCTTTTTCTTTAGAGGTACAATAGAAAGCCTTACAAGGAGTTACTCCTACAACTGTCTACTTTGCATTACTGCAGATGAATCTGAACTATAGTTTCAGAAACAAAAATCCTTGGTCCCTATATTGAAAAGAAATTTTACCAATATTCAGCACACCAGGTCAGAAGGTATATAGCTTTCCCAGAACTTTGTAGTATCAATGAGCAGATTTTCATTTCTGTCTCTTAAGAGTGCTTTTAGATTTGGTTTGCTGGCCACTACCCTCTACTGGCATCGTGGTGTGCTGCAGTTGTTTTGCTCAGAACACTTGACTAAATACCATCACCTACTAGTAAGCTATGACTTGTCTTGTGTTTTTCATACAGTCTTGAAAAGCAGTGGAACATCTAAAAATGGAAAGTAATTCTGTGTGCGTTTTATTGTTTTTAATTATATTATTTGAAGATAAATTATATTATTTGAATCAAGCTATTAATTACAAATACAGTCCTTTTTTTTTCTGGTTACTAAGGTGCTTTAGAATTGCCTAACTTTTTTAATTTTCTGTGATTTCTAGGAGAAGTTTTGTGACATTCACTTTATACTGGGACTTCCCTTCATACAAAACATCATCAGCATATATTAACTATTTTTTCTCATTAAAAATTTAGTGAAAAAATCATACAGATGTTACTACAAGTTTTTAAAACAAAGCCAACAAAGTGATATCTAAATCCACTTTAGACAATGGGAAGAGCCAACTATGGAGGACAGAAGAGAAACCTGAACATGTTGTTATACGTATTTCAGTAGTCTTCAGTACAACAGTAGGCTTCTGTTGACAGAGAGAGGTTTTAGCGGGGTTGGAAGGAAACACTAATGGTTTTTCAACTTCTGTCAAGAGATTCCGGGAACTGGCCATTGACAACCCTTTTTCTCATGCCCTTCAATGGAGCACAGCCTTGATGAATTTCATGTCAGTCTGTAGATGCTCATTTTCAACAACTGTGTGAAATTAAAGTTGGTTCTTCCGGATACTGGAATAACAGAGATACATAGTTTAAAAGTACTAAGCAGTTGCATGTGAAATGGTGCAAAGAACTGCAACTCTCCATGATGCAAAAAGGATTTATATTTAACTTATTAAAGTGACACAAAGACAATGTATACCTTGTGCATTTTATATTATGTATCACTTATGCTCACATTCCTCTTGGATTCTAGGCACATTATGTTCCAGAGCACCACACCTTTGATTTGAGACCGTTGATGTTTTCATAAATATATGATGTTGGCCCAGCCTTGTATTTTACTATGTTTTTTGTTTTTCAGGAGTTGTCTGGAGTGAGAATACACTGATGGAGTATTTGGAAAACCCTAAGAAATACATTCCTGGTACAAAAATGATTTTTGCTGGAATTAAAAAGAAGAATGAAAGAGCTGATCTTATTGCATACTTGAAAAAAGCAACTTCATGAAACATTGCTGCAGCAGCTGTAATGTCAGTGAAAAATGGTTTGAATTTTGACCAGTTCCTGTGTCAAGTTTTAGTTTTTTGATGTTAATTATTCATTAGGGACTAGCCTTAGCAAAATCAAATAAGGGTATGTTTTAAGATGCTATGTCCTAATAAACAACATTGGGAGGTGAGCTTTATTTATATTGTGTTAAATATTTCATAGACCTTTGTGAAGCGTGCTATAGAAATGCTGTTCCTTTCTATAAGGAGATCTGAGAGCCCAATTCTGCAACTAGTTATTCGAACACCCACTGAAACTATTATTCAATTGTGGCTATGTAAATAAGAAAGTGCCTGTAAGTATTACTACTGACAACTAAATGAAGTTTTTCTTTTGGAAAAAGAACGCTCAGCATTATCATCTGTGAAGGAAAGTACCATACACAGTAGATTAGATAACAAAACATAACCTTACATTAAAAGAACACTATATAAGGATAATGGAAGCAGAATATCAAGAGTATCAGATATTTTCAGGGGACAAGTAACCTTTCAGTAGTGATGTTGACCTAAATGAATCTTGAGGAGATACCTAAATACCCATGACCTTTTTTTGTTTAAAAATGTAATCCCACTTGTTAGTGTTCCTTTGTGTATTAAAAATCCATAATCATCTACCGGTCATTTTTCAGAGTTGTGGATTTTTTTCTCCATTTGAGGCTAATATATTAAAGTATCATTACCCTCTAACATGTAGAATGAACGAGGGCTAACTAGCTCAAGCAAATGATAGCAGTAGATATTTTCACCAACAGCAGAGGATTGATGAAGGTGATTAAAGTCCTAAAACCTCGTAAATCTCTACCACTTGAACTGTGATTTACAAATTAATTCTCTGTTTACAGAAATGTAATAGATTAAAACATACTTCACTCAAGCAAGGTTTYCTTATGTCATTGCAGAAGGGAGCATTAGTACAAAACTAATTTGCTATAGCGTCTATTCCCAGGTACTCATTTTATCGGTATTGTTCCAATGCTTACCAACCAGGGGGTTTAACTGATTGTCTTACAGTGCTCCATAGAGCTGAACTGCTGTTTTTAAGTAAGGGAATAAGCAAGAGTCGGGTAAAAAGCTCTGTGACGCAACTGGAGGAGTACCTGCTTTTTTTTCTTTTGTCTGTAGCTGTAAGATACTTCCCCCTTTCAGTTTAATAGTCGGGACCTGTTCTGTTGGCTGTTTAGACAATTCAAGCATCTGCCTGAATGACAAAAATTTTCTTGAGTGCTTTTCTCAATTGCATTTTGAAGAGTGCTATGCCACTGCCTTTCTGAATGGAGAAACATACTCCGCCTGAGAAATGTATTGACATTTCTCCTTGTGATTCTATCAGGGCATCTCTGTTGTACATGAGGAGACCAGGTGAGACTGGCTAAAGCCTGCCTTGCTGTCTGAGTTGGCGTTGTGCATCCACACCAATAAAAGGTGCATCATACATAAGATGAACCAGATATAAGCTGCCTGTACTTCACTGCAGCATACCTGTAGAATTACGAAGGCAGTACAATCCTGTGGAGCCGACAAAATCCATTTGCCTTTTTGGCCCTCCCACGAAAGGCTGCAACTAATCTATCTCAGGCCCACACATGAAGCTGTAGCCCAGCGTATGGTGCGCTTGGTTTACTCACCCTGCAAACAGAGGTATAGTTTGATGTGTGCCAGAGCACAGACAGAACCAAGTTTTCTCCTAATATCCACCGATGCACACCAGCCCAGGTTTCTGAGGCCGGTTTTACCATGACAGCATGTCAAAAGGCTGCTCAAGTTACAGAATAGACGAACCACTGTGATCATCTTTGCCACATTTTATCTTTTAAAAAGAGGATGATAGTTTACACACAGATTTGGGGCTGCGTAGTTCTTCACAATTAAGGTGTTACAGTAAATTGTTCACTATGTATTTTACGCAGTGGAGACAACCGCGTTCTTACTTCCCCCAGTCTCGACTCTGCTATTTGAGAGATTGTCAATATGCAGATTTTTGCTGTAATCAAAGCCCATGCATCAAACCCTAAGCAAATAAACTAATGATGCCACAAGACTGAAGGACCGGTAAGGGAAGTCCTTGTTTATACCTAGGCGTACTGAAACACTAAATTGCTTTAAGTGTTTACATACCAAACTGCTACACAGTAACCATGTTGTTGTAAACACTGGTGTGAGCGCTCAGACCAAACTTTACGTACAATTATTTCACTTGTACGCAGATGCCCAAGGTCTTTGCTTGAGAGCTCGGGGTACATGCCTGCCAGGCCTTCAGCAGCTCACGCGATTTCTTTGTGTAAGTGGAGTGTTTGTGCCAGTGTCGCAAAAACGCAAATGCCACTGGAAAGGCCAAGCAGCAATTAGTGGGCACCCTTCGCGGGTGATGGTGATGCCGGCGAGTGCCAGCAGCTGAGGATGGTTCGGTGGCAGCACAGGCAGCAGTGTACAGATGTGCGCCGACAGCGTGGATGCCGTGGGGAGCGAGGCTGCGTCCTCCCGAGAGCAGGGCCTCCGCCGACGATGTGACAGTCGCTGGCGCGGGCTGAGGGGCTGTGCCTGCTGCCGCGCGTGAAATCCCTTCACTTCACAGTCCCGGCAGCGTGTCAGCAGCGCATTGAGAGAAACGCTGAAAAGATTAATAATTCAGTTGCCCTTGCCCTCACTGAGATACGCCTGCAATTTCATGTCCAAGCTACCTGTATGGAAAGAGCTCAGCTTCTTTAGAGGTGCGAGCAGCTCGGGGACGATCCCCTATAGCCTGTCCGCCGACGGCCCCGCTTTCCGTCCCCTCATCCAGCACGCCGTTCCCCCCGCAGCCCACTCGCCGCGGGTGCTGCCGCCCGGCCGCCCCCCGGCAAGTCAGCGGCGGCTGAGGGGGGAGCCGGCCTGGCCCCGGGCTGCCGTGAGGCTCCCTCCTCCGGCCCCAAACGGTGGGGGTTACCGGCGGGGGCGGGGGCTGCCGGCGGGGGCGGCGCCCCCCGCCCCCGGTTGACCGCGCGCCTGCGCGCCCCCCTCCGCCCGCCCTATTGCCGAGTGGGTGCCGTCGGCGGCGCGGTTTCTCAATGGAGAGCCGTCCTCCTGCGGCAGCCTCCCTGCGCAGCGGGGGGAGCCGGGAACGGGGGCGGAGGGCAGGCACGGAGCCGTGCCGCCACGGCGGCAGTGAGGGAGCGGCTGCCCAGCTTGCAACAACGCAGGCACCGAGACCGGGAGGCGAAATCCTTTGTCTGTCGCTTCCTAAGCAGTCTCCGGGCTGCGGGAGCCACAGCACCTGCACGGAGCCCCTCGTTACCCCCGGCTGCCGCGAGAGACGCGGCAGCCCTTCGGACACGCACACGTAGCCCTCCCTCCCCGGCTGACACCCGCGCACCCGCCTGCACTGTCGACACGCGTTCCAAAACCGCTCCCTCTCCCTGCAGGCTCTGCCCGGACCCCCGCGTCGGGAGCGGCTGCTGCAGGGACAGGGCCCCCGGCAGGTCGGAATCTCCTTTGGTTGAAGATTTGCCCGTGTGTTTTCCCAGCCACCCAAACTCCCATTCATGAATTTCTGAAGCCGCCTTCATTCAGCCTCTGGTGAGCGCATGAAAGACATTTTTCACGTGTTAAGATCCATGACTCCGGTTTTTCAATCGCTTATGCCTAGGCATCGGCTTAGCAATAAAACGTGCTCCACGTGCGCATAAAAATAACCCCGGTCCCCTGCCTCGGTGGATACCGGTTTCCGTCTGCCAGCCGATGCCGCGGAGCGGGCACCCGGGCGCGCCTCGGGGCACCCCGCGGGCGCCCGGCCCCGAGGGAAAGCGGCTTTCGGGCAGAAAGCCCAGGGCGGCTCTGTGGGCGGCGGGCAGGAGCCCGCTCTCTGCCCTCTCACACGGCCCCGGGCGTGAAACGCCGCACAAACGGTGCGCGCCGGGCAGAGCCAGGTCCCCGCACGGGAGAGGCTGCAGGCGGCTCAACTCAGGGGTTCAAGAAACGGAATGCACTTGTTCTTTCTGAAAGGGCTCCGTTTTTCCGCCTGTCTTCTGAAGTGCTGAAGTAGCGCAAACAATGCCGTGAATTAAACACCTTTAATGGGAGTGCTTGCGTTACCTCCCCCCGCCTCCCCCGCAGACCGCGGGCGGGAGCCGCGGCCCGGTTTGCCCCTTCCCCGCACACGCATCACAGACAAAAGGACCCTCCCTCACCCCGCGGTGCTCTCGAACGAGGCGTCCGCCCGCGCGGAGCTCCCTAGCGCAGCTCCCCACTGCTCGGGGTCCTCCCGCCGGGGGACCCTGCGCGCCCGGCCCGCACGCCCGCCCTCACCCCCGCGGAGGCTGCCGAGGCGGCTACCGGCAGGCGGGCGGCGGTGCTTCCCTCCGCAGCGGGTCTTGCCAGCCCTCCCTCCGCCCCGCCCGCCCCCCCGCTCGGCTCACGCGTCCTCCCCCCGCCCTCCCCTCCCTCCTCAGTGGTCCGCCGGCTGGGTTACGCAGCAGCTGCCGGCAGCACTGACAGCACTTGGCAGGAGGGGTTTGCCCGAGCGCTCCCGGAGCATCTCCAGAGGCGCGGCGGTAGCGCCTGCCCGGCTCACCGGGGGAGCCGGCCCAGAACCGGGGGCCGAGGCTAGAACCAGAGAAGGGTTGAGAGCCGGGGAGCAGAAAATACCTAGAATAATACGAATACTACTACTACTAATAAAGAGTGGTGGGCAGGAAAAGGAGCTCGCGGGGGGAAGCAGGGGGCGAGGAAAAGGCGCGTCCCCGAGGAGGGCCCCTCGGCGGGGCTGCCGGCAGCCCTCCCCGCGCCCCGGGGCGGCCGTCGGGGCAGCGGCAGCACGTGGCAGCGACGGGGCATGGCCGCCGCGGGGGCTCCCGCGGCCTGAGCCGCCCCCGCCGCCGGCACCATGGCGGCCGACGCCGGCCTCGACGTGGCGGCGGTGGAAAGTTTCCTAGACAGGCACCCGGAGCTGGTGCAGAAGTGGCTGGAGAGGAAGAACTCCCTCCCTAAAGCGCCTGCCGCCCCCGCCGTCGGCCCGTCGGAGGAGCGGCGGAGCAGCGGCGGCCCCGGCGACGGCTGGGGCAGCGGGGGCSGCCCCGGCGGCCCCGGCCCCGGCGGCGGGGGGCTGCAACGGCGGGCCTCCCAGAAGGAGCTGCGGAAGAGCTTCGCCCGCTCCAAGGCCATCCACGTCAACCTCACCTACGACGAGCATGTGCACGCCCGGGCGCAGGAGCCGCTGAGCAGCGTGCGGCGGCGGGCCCTGCTGCGGAAGGCCAGCTCCTTGCCCCCCACCACCGCCCACATCCTCAGCGCCCTGCTGGAGTCCCGCGTCAGCCTGCCCCAGTACCCCCCCACCGCCCTGGACTACAAGCGCTACCTCAAGGAGCACAACGAGCGCCAGTTCTTCCTGGAGCTGGTCAAGGACATCTCCAACGACTTGGACCTCACCAGCCTCAGCTACAAGATCCTCATTTTCGTCTGCCTCATGGTGAACGCCGACCGGGGCTCCCTCTTCCTCGTGGARCGGGCCGCCGCCGGCAAGAAGAGCCTGGTCTCCAAGTTCTTCGACGTGCACGCCGGGACCCCGCTGCTGCCCTGCGGCTCCACCGAGAACAGCAACGAGGTGCAGGTGCCCTGGGGCAAGGGCATCATCGGCTACGTGGCGGAGCACGGAGAGACGGTCAACATCCCCGACGCCTACCAGGTAGGAGCCGGGCAGGCTCCGCTGACCCCGGCTCCCCCCCGGACCGCGGCGGCCGGCCAGCCTGCCGAAAAGCCCCGCCGCCACCCGGCCCTGCCTGCCCCCGGGGTGTGCGTGCCCCCGGGGGGTCCCTCCCCGCCGCCCTGCCTCCCCCGGGGTGTCCCTGCCGGGGTGGCGGCGCTGCCGCCGTCGGGGCGCCGGGGGTTGCGCGTAGCGGCCGCGGGTACGCTCGGGGCAACTGTTGACGGGGCGGGAGGGGACTCCCGTGAAGGCGGGAGGGAAAGCCTCTGCTGCGTGGCCGGCGGGGCTAAAGCGGCTGTAAAATCGGTACAGCAGTGCTCCTGGAGTTCGCAGGAGCGGTAGGCGGCTTCATGCGCTTTCGAACCCTATTTTGGAATCGACTGAAGAAAAGTTTAAAAAATGCTCGTGACAGTCCCAGTGATAATATTCTTAAATCGCTGTCTCACTTAATGTTCCCTGCCTGCCCGCTGCTGAAATAATCTCATTGCTTTCAAAAGAGCATATATTTTCACCTTTGCATATGCCCACTCAGCCCACATGGCATGTGTTTTCAAACCTATTCCTAGGAGTGATATAACCAGTCCTGTTATTCTCCCACAAGGACTTTCCCCACCTTTTACTTTTATAGAGGCTTCAGTGTGAATTGTGAAAATGTAGTCCTGGCTTCAAGGCAAAAATTCGCTTTGACTTCAGCAGGGACAGGCGTGCCTTCGCCTGCGTGTGTTAATGCAAAACAGTGCTTTCAGTTTACTAGCTTGAAATTTACTTCTCTTTCAGTCCTAACGGCTATTTGTAGTGTTTATTAGTGTGAGAGACTATCAGCAATTTGAGGTTCTTGAGAAAATTAAGAACCACAGAGCAACAGATTTTCTAAATTAGGATCTTGGAAAGCTTTAGAAAGGTGGGAGATGTATATGTCTTTAGAATTTTAGTAATAACCATTGCCCAATGTTTAATTTTGCTCTACAATAATAACAAAAATAATAAACATTAAAAAACTGATGTTGCTTTATAGCAAGCCATACCAGGAAGAAACTTGAAAAATAAGATTGGGTTATTTTTGTTTGAAATACAGAAGAGCCAGGGTAAATGTATTTTGGGCTGAATATTTGTTTATTTGTCAGGCAGTGAAAAATATTAGGCACTTCACAGATCCAGACTGACAGAGATTCCCAACCCACAGAGTTCAAAGGAAAAGAACAGAGCTTGGTAAAAATGCTGTAATATTCAGACTAAAATGATTGAGTGTTAGATTACCTTTGAAAAAAATCTAAGCTTTCTTTCTTCCTTTATTTTTTCCTTTTMTCCATTATATACTTTCTCTTACCAGCTGATTTTTTTACTACTTCTAAAACTGTACTCTTCCCAAAATATCTGCTGTTGGGGGTCAAGCAGAAGATGTTCTCAATAGTCTCAAGTGGCTAAACAGATAAAGGATATCTGAGTTTGTCTGGGAAGGAGCTCAGTCTCTCCTTTTAACTCTGGGTAGCTCCAGCCACCTTTTTTTGGAGGTGAGAATGCCACTGGAAAGGCAGAGTGTTTTCTAGTTCTAGGGGACTGTATTATTTTTTTCTCCAGTGTTTGTTCAGTTCGTGTTCACTTCCGTGTGAAAAAGCCCAGCTACTTTAAACAGTTTATTGTCTGTTTCATTTGCCGAGAAAAGTGAAAAACAATCCATCCAGTTGCCATTCCTAGTACTACTTATATTATACTTTTGCCTGGCTCCTATTAAAAATCAATTAAAATATTATAAATAATACATTTCATTGTATATTTAAGCCATAGGTACATTAGTTGCAGTAGAAGGGAAAGTTCTAAGCCAAGTTCATCCTGTAATTATATCAATTGCAAMTTCCCTGCTTTCAGTGGAGTTACTTCTAATTAACTCTAGTGCAAAAGAAACTTTAGACCTTGCAAGTTTAATGAAAGTTTTGCTTGATAATAAAATGTGGGATCTGCTTTCTGTTATATTTCAGAGTTAGTACAGTTTATCTTCTCTTACCTGGCACGTATATATCCATTGTGCATCATTAGAAGGGGACCTTTCTAATTTAATAATATAAAGAGCTCTATGGAAGCCCAGGTACATGTGCGTGAAGAAGTGACAGCTGTTCCATTTCAAATCATTGTAGTGCTCACAATGCAGCACTTTAAAAATTAATAAATATGATGCTATAATTTTTGTCAGCATTGCCACTGATGATGAAAGAGTTTAGTCAAAGGTCAGGTAAAAAAAAACACCACCAGGAAACTTTGTCAGGCTGACAGATGGAGTTGGAAAAAAAGGGGTGACAGCACAGCACCATTTTGTCCTTGAAGAGAGTGTCTGCGTTGATACTACCCATTTGGTAAGAAAAGGCCTTATATTAGATCAGAGGAACACCTCTAGATTAATTTAAAGTTTTTTTGCTTGTTTTTTAAATTAAAAAATGTGTTTAAAAAGAGGTAAAGATACTTCCATATCATCAGTTAGCTAGTTTACAGTATTGGGAAATTAGTTTTATTATCATCCAACCATCTTTATTTTCTCAGAGCCCGATCAAATACCAGTTGGAATTCTACCATCAAGTACAAATTGGGTTGCCTGCTTGTATCGTCAACTGCTACTGACGTTAGTGGGACTTCAGTGCGATCAACACTACATTTAAATCCTGTCATGTCCTGCAATGTGCTTCACGCAGGCAGTTCCCTGTGCCCATACACAGGCTGATTGGTTTAGGATATATTTTTTTTTTAGTTCCCTGTGCCCATACACAGGCTGATTGGTTTAGGATATATTTGTAAATGACTTGCAGTGTCATTTTCAGAGATAGTGTAAGGTTTCAATTACACATTTCTTTTTCTAAAGAGAAAAAATACTAAAAAATGAAATCAAATAATAGGCTGGAGCTTTTCCATGATCCAGGTGATCATTACTGTTGTTGAGTCTTTCAAATCCTGCTCATGTAAACTATCTTCCTTAATTCAATAAGCATACTTAGATACAAGGTTTGGAATTAATATTATGTATTGAGGAATTAATATTATGTATTATGTATAATAATACCTTATTTTAATACTAAACAATAACTATATAACATCTCCTGGTAATTTGGTTTATGAAGTTCAGCAGTGACTGAACAAACTTTTTGGACTTTCACAGCATCAGAGAATTTGACAAATACTTAGTTCATGCAAAGGTTTAGGTGAATGTTATATGACTGATTCAAAAGTTGCACAATTTCATTCATGGCATTAAAAGCTTTATTACAGTGCAAAGTCATGTGATGAAAGTGAGTTTATAATTATAACAGTTTGTAAAATATATGATTCTATCTGTAAGAGTTAGCACTACAGAGGATTTGAGAACAGGAAAAGAATTCGGTACTTACTTTGCATTTCTGAGCCAATCTAAAACTCTCTCTCCTGGAAGTAATCCWGTTGACTTGTAAATTGAACTCCTAGTCAGTTTAAGTTTTAAAATAAGGCCTTGGGTCTTCCCCTATGTCAATTATGGGAAGCATTTCTGACTCCCTATTCTTATGTGAATAATGCACTATGTCTTGAGCACGTCTTGGAAGAATCCAATCATACTGGCAAGGAAATTTGGGACCTAAATGTCCATTGAGGCTCCTTTTAACAGAGCATAGATGTAGCTTTTGCAGTCATATATGAAGACTATTAAGCATATTGTAAGTACACAGGTAGAGAGGCCATTAAACCTTTATCTGCAGTTCTTATGAGTTGTTTAAAAATTTAAGGTTTTTTTTTCCTATTTAAAGCTATGGATTTTTTCCATGTTATCCTTTCTTCTCACAGGTCTTCTATGATGTTTAGCTGAAATTACTGATCATTTCAATTTTGTTCCATCTTTTTAATATTTAAATAATAAATTTTAAATCACAAGAAATGTTTGGTTATTGTTATACCTTTAGCTGTGCAAAAGTTGGGAGATAATTTAATAGCATCCCAAGTCCTTCTAACTAGTGAAAAAAACCCTTACTCTTTAGAATAGTAAGCACACATTAGAAAGTGGTGAAAAATATGTTCTGYCATTTGCCAGTGTGAGCTGAATAAAGTTTCTGTACATCTTATGTTAAATTTGGAATTTAAAAAGTAGCTTTAAAAGACAGAAGAAAAAATGGCTTACCAAGATGGATGTTTTAATAAAGTGGGGAGCAAAGAGACAAAAAATATCAAATGGAGTTATGCTAAGACATGGGTTTTTGTAAGCTGGAGAAAGTGCCATAAAAGATGATTAGAAATTATTTTTCAATACAGCTCAAGTCTTTAGAAAGAAAATTTAACCACATTACTGGAACTAAAATCAAGCAAAACAAGAGACAAATCGAGCTCACTTTGTTCTGGACTCTCCTGTTACCTCTTTCAAGTTTAGGCCAAGTGTAATGCAGCTAATGCACACACAACCCTTTACAGTATATTTTAAATATCTTTGAACACCTAGGTACAGGCATCAACATTGTCTTTTTCAGGCCCTCTGGGTGAGCTCTGAGCATTCATTGTCTCCTGTAGTGCCAGGACAGCATTATAAAGTCATTGCTCGTGGGTGCAAACCTTTGAGCCTGGGAGGGCCCGTGTGGGATGGGCTGTTGGTGTAGAAGGCCACGACCAGGCGGGAGCCACATTTCATTACACAGGGTAGCTGTTTGTTATCATCAATATTAACAGTGCATCTCTTTCAATTTTAAAGAGCAATTAAAGCATTAAAAACCTGGGTCCTGGGAGGTTCAGTTCTGCAAATGGGAAGCACTTAGGCACTGTTTTATTCAGCAGCACTTGAGCAGCAGCACCAACAACAGCCCTGTTCATTTCAGTGCTGACTCTTAGCAAGGACAGAGGCTGCTCTTTAGAGAGCAGAGAGCGTGAAACCTGGCAAGCAGAATAAACAATAATTTTTTAAAATTCCATGTAATACAGAAAAAATGAGTTAAAACACTTTTTGCTGTGCAGTAAACATGACTAGGAAGTACCATGGGGAATGCAGGAGATAATTGCAACAGTAAAGAACTAAACTGCTCTAATGTGCTTTCCACAAAAGGGCACTCCAGCCGATCACGTGAAATTTAGAAAAACTTAAAATTGTAAGTACAAGTCAGTAGATTGGTGAAGGGATGTTGTAATTATCCCCGAATCTGCAGCCCAGCTGAGGCAAACACATCCTTCATGTCACAGCGGCGCTGGCCCGGGAGAGAGGCATCTCACCGCAGAAGGCTGCGTGTCCCCACAGCGGAGAGCCCTCAGGGCAGCAGCTGAGGAGGCCTCCTCACCTCCTGTCACCTCCCTCGCTCCATAAGTCTTCTTCTCAGGGAACCGTTTGTGACTGATGTGTAAAACGTGCTAAGGCCGTCCTGGGTCACACCACCACCGTTCTCACCTTGAAGATGTCCGCCAGGGACAGGAGTGCCTGGTAGACGCCCCGGCTGTGTAGAAGGCCATGTGTCCAAAGCCACCCAAGCCCTCAGATACGGTTTCGTGTCTCCATGCTGCTGCTCAGGTGGATCACCAGGACAGGCAGGGCTGCACAACGCAGTGTATGCCGCTGGTGGCGGCTCTCGGGTATCGTGAGGGAACACACCTTCCTCTCCACGCCTGTGCGGGGAGGGCGAGGTCACCTCCCCAACCAGTGGCCCATCCTGCAGGGTTGCCCGGCCCTTACTCCCTGGATGCACGGCACCTGCGTGCTGCCCCAGGTGTGCCGGCAGCGGCTGCCTCAGGGGTTTGAAATGAACAGCAGGTGGGTGGGCTGGTGGCGGCTGAGGCGTGGGGTGCCCAGGTGGGGCTTGTTTGCTGCAAGTCCCTGCACCGGGAGCAGGGGGGTGGCAAGGGGCTGGGGGGATGGAGTCTGCCCCTATTAATGTGTAATGAGTTTTCTCTATTTCCTACTGCGGCTGTTGGGTAATTATCAGCCATTTTGTGGGGCTCGGACACTTAAGATCAGTGCTGAAGGATATGCTGCCTTGTTTCAGTGCTGGTGTGAGGGAGTACTCAGGGTGGGTAAGACTCCCAGGCAAACACAAGCATGGAGGACTGCAGGGGATTAACAGGTTAGTAATTTTGTGGGTTTTTTGTTTGTTGGGGTTTTTTTGTTTTTTTTTAAATTAAAAAAAATCTAGCTGGCTTGCTTTCTCAGTTGCCTTACAGAGCAACTACTCAGTGCCCTGGTGCCTCTGGCTTCTCAAAAGCCAAGCCGAGGCCTGGCTCCCCAGTTCTTCCTGCAGCAGGCCCCTGGGTTGTTGGCTGTGCAGAGCTTGAGCGGGAAAAGCCTTTTGGCAAGCTGGGGTGGTTTTCCTGTCCCCTGTAAGACCATGTTTTCTTAAGCTGACAGGCTTTAACTGGTTTATTGCTCAGCCAGTCCATCTGGCTGAAGAAGACAGACTTTTTCAGGTTTTTTTTCCCCTCAGATGCTTGTAAAACTTCTTTGTGGAACAGGTGTGAATCTGATGCTTCTGTGGCCTATAACTTCCTCATGAGAAGGAAATACATATATTTTATTACAACTGGTTAGTGACTGTGAGAAAGAATTCTAGGATTAGGCCTTTCAAATTTTAGCTGAAATCCTGTTACAAGCAAAAGACTGAATAAAGCTGTAGTTTTGCTTGGTAAAGGATTTCGCTGTTCTGTTTGATTGGTTTTCAATTTTTCAAAACAAATGGCTGTTTCATTTTGGTTATTTACAGTTGTATGCTATTGTGTAGTTTTTCTATAGAATAACAAAGTTAATAAACAAGCATCCGTGCACCATTATGCAAGTTAATTTGCTTTACTTTTCTAAAACAACCCTATTGGCAAACTATGAAGTATAAACAACTCGAGCTAATGGCTCAGCAGAGTTGCGTGTTAACAGGGTAACAGCAACTGTGTGCAGTCTGAGCTTAATGTCTCTACAGTGCACACTTAAAAATGAGTGTGGTTTAGTTAATAACACTACTGCTTTGTCACAATAAGATATTTTCAGTTTATTATTCAAGAATCTTCTTGTACTGCTTCTGTAATACTTGAAGCCTTATGTTGCTCACCTGAGTAATCACCTGCAGCTGATAACCCATACATAGACTTCTGTTGAAACACACAGGAGTCTTGTTGGTTTCTTTGCTCAGGGGAGTATCAGGTTTTTAAAGCCACTCTGTGTGTGTGTATATTTTATATAAATAATCATTAATATTTAGGAGACCAGCACTAGGACCTGGCTCAAAGCGAGGCTGGAATGAGATGGGAACATGGATGTGGTTGCAGTTGTTTCTCAGTGGGGCATCAGTCAGGTCCAGTACAGAAGGGCACAGAGAGCCACTGTGATGGAGCAAACAGTGGGTGTGATCTCTAAATATTTAAAATTAGAGGAAAAATATTTTTTTTGGTAAACACTTTTTCTCTAATAATGATACAAGCAGAGCAGAAGTGCACAGAAGCTGCCATACATAAGACCACAACTTGACTTAGTGTTGTGCTATTGGTGATCTAACAGGAGATTGTTTTGAAGGAAGAAAGCAAAAACCTTACATGATGGATCTGGATAATGTTGTCCTACAGAGGAATTTTTTMTGATCCTTACTGTTGATCAGTTCAGGCTACAAAGCATGAAATGTAATTGTGCTTCTTAGCTTGGCAGTCATGTCTGCAAACTTGCTAGTGCTTATAAAGTTATTTACTCCTGTCTAAGAAAGATTACCTATACTGTTTTTCCCATTAATTTTGTGCCAGTCAACATGCATTGTTACTTATGTCCATTGCCTAATAAATGAAACAGTGGTCAGAAAAGGACATAAATGATATAACACACCCCCACCAATCAAACTAAACAAACAGCCCTGAACTACTGACACATTTAAAAAAAAAAAAAAAAAAMAAAAAAACCAAACAAACAAACAAACAAAAAAAAAGGCAAAAACGAAAACTTTAGTATGGCATCATTGCAAATGAACACCTTTTTGTTTTGTTCAAAGGAAGCTATTTTTTTTAGTTCGAGCTATATATGGACTTAGTTTTAAATCTGGAAATTAAGAATTTTTGAGGGCCAATGTTGCCTACTTTTTTTAAGAGTTATTTTGGGAGTGAAGGAATAGAGGTGGCTGAGCTGTTTTGTGTGTTCTTATCTGTTTTATTCACTTTATCTTATAAGAAATATTGCTGTCACTATATAAATAGTCACAATATAACTGGACTGGGTGCTTTTTTACTTGAGAGAATTAGGTTTGAGATGCTGGTGAATGGTACTAGTTTGTTCTCCTGCTGCCTTTGTCTCTGGGACTTTAGGGATTTTGGGGGAGATGACAGGAATAGCTGCAGCAATCCTTACATGGAAGTTTCTTCAGAGATTGCTTTATTACTTGGTTTCTTTGTGTGCGAGTTTCTTCTCTAAAAGGTTTTGCCCATATCTGCTGTAGTGGTTTATTACTTGGTTTCTGTTTCTTGTTTATGCACAATATAATTTATACCATATGTGATTTTGAGAGAAGAGCATCTAGAACAGACCAGATGCCTTAATTTTTTTATTTGCTTTTTAATGTTATGCTTTGAGTCTAGATAACTTGATGTCTTTTGGATTGCTCTTTTTGTTTTCTATAGAAGTTTATGTATTATATATTCATAGGAAGCACAATTAAGAAAATGAATAGGTGTCTTCCAACTTCAATTTTTTTACTTCTGTAAATGTAGAGGCTCCTGCAGGATGGCTTCCTGTAAAGTCAATCAAAAGTACATTAAATCAAATTTGTCTATCCCATGCAGTTTGGTAGTACTATAATACTCTGGTTAATGATGCTGTCAAACACATTGCTCTTATTATCCATTTTTGATGCAACATAGCTAACTCAATCAGTAATTTAAATACAGTGTATTCAAAGAAATTTTGTTGCAAGTTTCTTGTTGTGTGGGGTTTTTTTTCTTGAGCCCTTCCTAAGGGGGGGGAGGGGGGGGGAACCAAAACCCACACCTATGCAGTGAACTGTAAAGTATAGTAGGCCAGGCCTGTTAATTGAGCACCTCTTGTGTTCTTCTGTTCTGTGTGATTAAAAAAGCAGTATTTTCAAATCATTTTTCCTTGTAGTTGTCAGCTTTGGCCGAGTCGCTTAGTCCATTTCACTAGATTAACCACTTTATCTTTAGACTTTGGAGAAGGGAAAGAGTGTCGTTGTCATGAACACTTAATTCTGGAAATGTATTCAGGCAGGTTTCATCCTCCATTATGTTATTTGACTCCTAGCTAACTTGGTTTAGGATTATACTTTTTCTGTTCTAAATCATGCTAATAATAGATAAATTGTACTAGCTTTGATAAGGATATAAAAGGACATATTTTCTTTCCAAGCTCAAAGAGCTATCCTGTGTTTTTAAAAAAAAAAAAACAAACAAAACAAAACAACAACAACAACAAAACCTTTACTAACTGTGTGAACCACCTACTTAAACTGAAAATCAACACTGAAATGCAGTTGTTGAAACTTTGCTCAGAAGTTAAACCTGTCTTAGTTTCTAACATAACCTATTATATTACTTCAAATTTCTTGAGAAAAGAAGAAATTTAGATTTAAGTAAGATAAAACAAGAACAAAATACTTGTTTTGACTGTTTCATGGGAGTTTCAGATACCTTCTACGGCCTTCTGTGGAATACTACATGTCCTTAGAATTTTTTGAGAAGAGAGTTTTTGTTTTGGTTTGTTTTTTTTTAGTTGGAAATGTGTAGATTCTTTCAGTAAATCATAAAATAGTGACTTTTTAATGAGCTTTTACCTCTTCTTCCTGGTCAGCATGGATTTTTTTTTTGTAGGCCTCCTCTATGTGTGGCTGTTCAGGTTTAATCATGATCAATGATTGTTATTTAGTGACCTCAGGTCCATGGTCAAAGAAGAGAGGATTGGGCCCTAATGGATTTTTCTCTTGTTTGCCACTTCTGTCAATAATACAGCTGACTTTGACTTTTTTCAGTCCTTGCCCGATGTCTGTATAGCTGTCATAGTCAGATTTACAGACTAAATTTATGAATACAGAGGTCAGTCCTGAGGACTTGACATACCRGAGATAGGCATTGTTTGGTTAGGTCCTGATTCAAATTGCCTGAAGTTTCAGGCACATCAAGATAATGAGTACCTTACGGCATCAGAGCTTGTAASCATGGTCGATAATTTTGAGTTTTCAGCTGATATGATGAAGATAGGGCATCTAGAAATGTGAATTTGAATATACCAGCTCACTGATAAGAATTCATGCTGCTCACAACTGCTGTTCCAGGTTCTAGCATTTCTGATCCTTATGTTCTCGATTACTTTCAGATCACGCTTTTAATGTTGTCCTCACCGTTACAGGAACTAGGAACTTAATATGTTTTTTAAATGGAAGTTGAGATTCTGATAACATCATTTGATTCCAGAACCCTAGGAAAAAAACCTGTCTGTACCTTAATCTGGTCTTGTATAGAACAAAAGCATGAAGATGTTTGTCTGTTCTCGTTTATTGACAATCTCTGAATATGTCCAAAAAGAACCAGGACTGCAGTGTCACAGCTGAAATACCAGGACTCGGGTTCATGAATCAAGCCTGCTCTCTTCTGTGTCTTTACTTGACTGAATATCACATTTTATAGGGTAATATTTCCCCCAAAGAAGAATTTACAATCAATAAGTAAGCTGAGACAAGGATAAGGTTTATCCTACAGAACAACTGTTCATTGTTGGCAGTTCTCAAATTTCAGTTAAAAGTGCCTCAGTCTTCACATTTTGAATGTCTCTGGCATATAGAAATCTCATTATATAGAACCAGAGCAGTAAAAACATAAACAGTCAGTGGAAGACTTTACTTGTAAATCTTAAGTGTTCTTGTCTGAAAATACTGCCAGTACAATTACAATTATGGTGAAGTCTCTCTCTCAAAAGTATATCTTGTATCTGGTCTGTCCCTAATTTCTGGATGTAAGTAAAAGAAACTTGAAAGCAAGTGCTGCATTGGTATCATCAACGTTGACACCCCTTACTACCTGGGAGCCCAGTGCAGATGAGGACCCTGTTGTGCTGCAGGCTGTTCTAACATGGGATAATACAGTTTGTATCACAAAATGTTTGCAGTTTGACAGAGGGCTTCTCTCTGATTTAGCAGCTTTGTTATCGGCTGCTAAACAGGCTTCCTTGCTCAAGGTTACTACCCTGTGAGGAGAGGTAGATGTAAATCTTGTACAAGCTTCCTAGCCTTCGCAGTTCACACTTGGGCATTGAGGTTTTTATTGATGCTGTTAAACCCAGTAAAACCTCTCAGCTCGATCCTGCCACGTACATCCTATTATGACAATAAGTGATGAAAGAAGGGGAGTGTGGGGATAAAAGGTTTGGGACATAACGCAGGTCATCCAGTCCTTGCGTTTTCTTACGTGTGTATTGCATGATTCAGTAATATTAATGTTGCCAGAAATAGTATTTTATTTTGTTCACTTATGTATCTTTCCTCATCACTTTCCCAAATGTCACCAAAATAAAATCCTTGCCTGCTCTTCCACAAAAGGTTAGGGATAGAGTTTCACTTCACATCTTGATGATTTTCAATTTTTTCTGAGTTCTTGTTGAGGTTTTTCTCAAAAATGTCTCCTTTTTCCAATTTAATGTATTAACTTCCCTGTACTGTGCTTACTGTACCTTTAGTCTCAGCTCCAGAGATGTAATACCCTTCTGTAAAAGGTAGTCCGGTTCTCTAGCATAAGTGGATAATCTGATATCAGATGGCAGGAAGACCAAAACGTGTTGTTGCATCTCTCTCTGTTGAATGGCATGCTTCTGGGTCTAAGGCAGGCTAATTGCTCCAGGATCCCTGTGCTTCCTTTCTCCTAGCGTAGAGGTCCCAGCAAGAGGTACAAACAGGAAACTTCCAAAATCTACTTGAAAGGAGAAGCAGTATAGCAGGCATGAGGTGTACTTTAACAAACACTTTCCAGATTGCTAATCCCTCTCCGTGTCTCTGGTTCTCCATAGCATCCATTAAGGAATACAGGATTGATAGCTCATCATTAAATCTGTTCCTAACACTGGCAGCTGTACTGTATATATCTAGTTCAGGCAGGTTCCCAAGCCCCTGTCCTGTGTGCCACCATCCACTGCAGGTCAAACAGCATTTGTGTATTAATCTTGAGGCCTGTTGTAAAGGCAATGACTACATATGTGACAGGACTGCAAATTACAATTGGATTAAAATACCCACTACAGTGAACCTTATTACCTAAACAAAAGAAACTAAGATAAATGTGAATACGTCTTCCTGATTTTTATCCCAGACCTCTGTTTTGTCTTACAACAATGTATCTCTCTTAATTGAGTGTATTCAGATAAATGAATCGCAACTCACTTTTGCTCTATCCAACAGCTGTCCTTTTTCAAACTCCCCCTTGAAGGTTTACTTCTTTTATAAGGCCCACAAGATGTAAATCAACAACAATATTACTAGTCAAGGCATGTTGTCATTTCAGTGTTTCCCTATGTACTGTGTTGCTTTGAACAAAGTTAGTAGAGCTGGGTCTGCCTCTTCAGTAACATGAAGAATATTATCAATATTTCAGCAACAATAGCTAGTTCTAAATAGTAGTTCAGACACTACCAAGAAGTAGTTGAAGAAATAATGTTTAATTTATGAATTGGTGAAGCCTACTGTGTGATAATTGCACTGCATTTCTTCTGTTGTAGAAGAACCATCCCTTTCTAGGCAGGATTCTCTACAGTGCAGAACAGTTCAGCTTCTATTGAAGTTGATGTAAAAGTGTTCAGAAGCATGTGGAAAGATCACAAGATCAGGCAGGTCTGGGCCCTTAATGCCATTATTAAAAACCATTCGTCATGGGGGTTCTGGTTCTCCTAAGGAAGCTGTTAGGCACAAATAATTCAAAGGAATCTCATCAAAGCCTTATCAAAGACTGTATATTAGTAATCTGGTCTTTATGGAAGCAAAGGTTGTTTAATACACTCCAGAGGCAGAAATGGGTCTAAGGAATAAGAACAACTCTTAATGAAGTTATCAAATTAAAATGGAACAAAAGAATCTAGTATAATAAAAAAAAAAACCACAAAAAAACAAGAGCTTGATATTCTGTGGCAGAAGAGCACTATAAACTGTATATGAATACCACAGTTGATATTAATTCCTTATGGTTGAAAGGTATGCAAACTTGCAACAAGTAATAAAATAGCCAAATGTATATGTTAGCCTTTATGATGAGTAAGTGTAGAGCATTTCTAAATCATGTTTCTTTTTAGGTGACTAAAACGGTCTATTTCTATAGCATCTGCAATTCACAACAGGGAAATAAAAATAGAAACAAAATTGCCAGGGTGGGGGGGGGAAATCTGTCAGTTTTTAGCACCAGTGAAGATTTAATGAATTATCTCTTCCTCGTCACAATCAAATCTTATCTTAGATTAAGGACTGTATGGATTGCTTTCATCACCTGAGACAAATATGGACATTATTTCACAGCTCATATTGTCTAAACTTTTGAAAACAAAACTCGTGCTTATTTTTGTAGAACAGCTCAGTTCCCTCCTGTTAGGGGAGTCAGAACTGGCTGTAACTGTTGTCTGCAGCATAAATGCTAACTTCACCCTGGAGGAACGGAGCTGCTGCCAGTAAATAGCAGTAATTCCCTCCCTGCCTGATAGAAGAGCTGTTGAAGACTGTTCTCTACCAAGATGAACAAAGATGCTGTTAGTACTACCTCTTCTGAACTTTGCAGCATCCTTTGAGTCACTTTGTGATCTGCAGTTCGAGTTGTACTGTTCCAGTGAATGGATTTCTGCACACTGCCACGTAAACAGACGAGCCATGTTTAGTTCTGTTCCCTTTAGTTTTTGTCAATCTATGTTGAAAGTCGTTTTCTGCTAAGATCTGAATTTTGCTCTCAGCTGTTTACTACAAATGTTAATGTATTTAAGAAAAACTTCAGGCTGTTTAATGATCGAAAGTAAGCTCCTCTTACTATTCTGACAAGCGTAGAAAGTTGTATGAAAAGATATTTATTACATCTTCTAAACAATTCTGTTTGTATATACAGTAATCTTTCTCCAGAGGTAACTAGCTGCATGTATCCTGCAGAGGAAGGTTAAACAAACTGCAAATCCAAACAATATATTCCCTGAGTCATGTCTTTAGCTAAGCTAAATGCTGAGAATTATATTGGCATGTGAAGGAGCTTTTTTTCTTTTTTTAAAATAGGGGCACTCCTGTACTTAGTTTTCCAGAAAGAGCTGAGGTTTTATTGTATTCCTTTGAAAAAGCATTCATACCCCATTGGATTACTAGCCCACATAACAAGTCTTATTTGATGTACTAAATTTAAAGTGCAACAGACAGAAGTGGGACCAAAAAGAGTCTTCATCTACTTGACAGAGAAATCGTGAGCATCTACAGAATATAGATGTGAAGTGGCAGCATGGCCTAGCATAAGCCTGTATGTATGATCACATTACTAACACTAGATATCAGTCTTTGCTAGCGGTCATTCAGTAGAAGTGCTCTATAAAGTGACGGCATTATTTTTTTAAATGGTGATCAAATTTAATTTGATCTTAAGATGTAATATTGTCACCCTATGTGTATTTTTTGCACTACTAATTAAGTTTTTGAAGATGGTAGTTTATAATCTTTTACAATGTATTACATTCTGAAATTCCTACAGGTATTAAAGCACCTGGATTTTCACTGACATGAGACACTACTTCTAGTGCTTTAGTGTAAAATGTGTTATGTCAATTGCCCCTAAACCACGTTTCAAATCTGAAGTAAGAACTGCCTAAATGCAACTTCAGTAAATTTTTTGATGCATTGGGATTAGCAGTACTACTGCTAAGGCTTTAATACCTGAATAGCTTTGGGGATAGAAATACACACAGTGTGGCACTGTGACCCCACATAGAATAGGAATGACAACGAGAAGTATGAAGCAGTTCTAGTTTTAATACAAGATTTGGATCTTGTGTTGAAATGTGCAGTCCTCTTTGAATGTGATGCAAGCATTTGTTTCTTATGTACATCCCTCAATAAATGTGTAACCTTGGGCGCATTCATTGCCTTAGAAAAATTTTAAAATAACAATACTTGCTGCTGTTATTCAAAGAGCATCTTGTTATTAGTATCTTTACTCTTCAACATGATCTGTTATAAATGTTTTTAATATTTGGTTGTAAGAGATTGATTTCTGTCATTGTATTGTAAGAGGGGTCTTATGTTCACAGTATGTGTTCTGTATTTGTTTTGAGAAAGTGCGTGCTTTATGATCAATACTATTACACTGCATACTTATTCAATCATGATTTAGAGATTTTATATATACATTAATTAAAATAGGTAAAAATCTTCATAGTTAATTATGCATTAACATTGTTCAAAAAACCTAACTGCATATGGGTACAAAAGCATACGAAATAATCGTGCCTAAAGAAATTCTATGTAACAACAATAAAAAAAAAATTGTTGCTGATGATATTGGATACAATTCTTGGCCAGGAAAATTTGAAAATAAACAAACCCACAATAAATTATACTTGCAAAATTCTTGAATAAATGATTGCTACTTGCCATGTAAAGCTTGAGGGTAAACTTTTATTGTGGAGATGCAGTTGTTCTGTTCTGTTTACACTAATGAGAGTTGTGTTGTTAAATTTGCCCCTTAGAGCACTACAGATTAATGAAAAAATACTCTGGTTGATGTATACTGCATTTTGGGAACTCTCAGACTACCCAGATATTTGCCCATACATTTTCAGCCTGCTGCTGCAATTTAGTCGGATGTTAGTATTGTGAGACAGTCTCTGAAATCTTCATTGTTTCATAGTTTATGTAGTGTGAGTATAGCAAYGTGACAAACATCTATGAAATTGCGATGCTTTAAATTCAGCATTTCTGTCAAACTGATTCTTCCTGGTGTTTCTCATGTACTATAGTGGTACTCATGTACCACTATAAGGTGGTATAACCTATGACTTATGATGCACAAGAAAATTCAGAAGCTCTTGTTTGGTGCAGGTATCAGGCAGTGAAAAGTACAGATCAGTGGAGCAACTCTTATTTAAGCACACCTCGATCACTGATCAGGTTGAACTGGCATAAACTTCTGGAAAACAGATAAAGACTTAGGATGAATATATAGTGTCATACTGGTGTGCTCCCTATTTTACAYTGAAGTCCTAATTCTGCAACTGTCCATGCCGTATACAGCTAATGGACACCCTTGCTCCACTCTGGGTTAAACATGGTGACTTTCCAGCCAGGGATAGTCTAGAAATTAGTACATACCAGATCTGTGTGGCTCATTCTTCTCCTCTGCATTCTCAATTAAGGTGGCACAGCACTCCTTGCAGCTTGTTATCCTTTCATACAAACCCCAACATCTGCATCCTTCACACACACACACTATGAAAAGATATGTCTGGTGAACTGCAAACACTCTTTCATTAGTGTGCGTGCCTCGAAGGAGCTATGATGTGTGCACAGAGGAGCTCAGGGCCCTCACCAGTGCCTGCAAGGGCCATGTGGTTACCCACAGCTTCACTGGTAGGAATGTGTATCGGCAGCAATATATAAGGGATAGTGAAGCAAGCAGTATTGGTTAAGATTGAAGAAACTGAAAACTGCCTGTGAACATGTGGTGAGCAGGAACCAGACCATAGCTTTAGCCACTTCCTTATCTGTGGATAAGGAAGCTGTGATAGCTTCCTTATCTGTGGTGAAACCTGTGAAAGCTATGGGCAAGGTGGGTCTGACCATCTATGGCCAGTGCCTATGCTGCTGTCATGGAGCTGTGGAGGACCCTCTGCTTACAGATGGCCCTGGAGCCATCAAAGAAGGTGCAGTCATAGTGCTGAGCCGTGGCTGTAAGAAGCTTGTGCTTTGTCAAGGCCCAAAGTGTGTTATGCAGTCTCCCTATCACGTTTTTTCTCTTCTCATATTTATGTTCCCCATACGTTTAATCTGTCTTCGTTTTCCATGTTCTCCTGGTAGCTGCTTTGGTAGCAATCCTTTAGGTAGGTCATTCTTCTAATTCAGGTATAAATGTGGGACTTCAGTGAATACAATTACGTAATGGTAAACGTTGTACTGATCCTTTCAGAACTATTTTTCTTAGTATCTTAAACAGCTAATAAAGAATGGGGTAGTAACAGAGAAGCAACAACATAATACTACTGAAAATACTATATAAGACCTTGAGAAAATAAAGTACTTTGCCTGATGAAAGCTTAGATGTATGACATGCATGTTAATGCTTCCTTGTTCTCTTTTGAAGGATCACCGCTTTAATCACGAGATTGACAAACTGACTGGATACAAGACAAAGTCACTCATGTGCATGCCCATAAGAAACAGTGATGGAGAGATTATTGGTGTTGCCCAAGCAATAAATAAGACTCCTGGAGGTGCCCCTTTTTCTGATGACGATGAAAAAGTAAGATTGTCTTTACTTTTGTATTTTTTTTAAACTTGTTTTGTAACTCCTGTAAAGATACTTAATCCAAGTAAGTAAATAGCACAGCTCTTGTGTTAATGATGGKTTTTTTTAGAAGTGCTTAACGTAAAACGTATATTTTTGTGGTTCTCAACATAAAACATGTATCTGTTCTGTAAATGTGGGAGAGCTTGTGGCCAAAACTTCAACTTCATGGTCTCTAAATCTTATGTAGGTTTTTTTCATGTAGTAGATCTTATAGGAAGACTTTTTTATCTTTGAAAACTTACCTGTAAGAATAAGTTCATGGGGGAAAACTAACACAGAGACACGCCTAAGCTTGCTGACTTTAAAAATTACGACCTTCTTTTAGTGCTGTCCATGGGATAAATGCCTGTAGTATATGCAAAAGAAACTTTATTTTAGAGGAGATTATGCATATACAACTTTATGCTATTCTAAAATATAGCAGACTTGCAAATGCCCATGAAAGGACAAAGAGGGCAGGAAGGGGACACTAGGTGTGTATATGAAGCAAAATTTGGAGAGTAAAGTGAGCTCAAAGGCAGGAGAATAGAGAGAGGGAGCCACAAGGAGGGAACTTGAATTAAAGTGGGGAAAATAGGAAATGGTCCTGTTGAAGGCAGATGCGTACACCTGAGCATGGAGGGAAAATGTGTGTAAAGCCAAAAGATGACCGGGGAAAAGAATGGCCGACGGCAGCAAGTTGGGGAGGAACAGAACAGCAACTCTCTCTGCCCAGGAGCAAGAAATGGAGTCTTCTTCAAGCACGTAATAGGGAAATACACTTCTGTGTATTAAAATAGTATTGAATCTCATTTTTGTGGAAGTAGCAGACTTTGCCCCCGAAAGTTCTTTATGTTGATTCAAAAGCAGTTAATATCTGATGCAGAGCCATTGTTGGTGCATTACATACATGTTGACATGTCTGTGTTATGACAAAAAGATGTTAAGTAATGTCTGTTGAAAATCCTGTCTCACTGATTCGTCTAAATAGATGCAGATGATTTTTAGAATCAAGATAGCTTAATACGAATGAAATGTATTATAAAGCTAAACTAAGTGGTTTATAAAGGCTGTGAAATATTGCATAAATCAAACTCGTCTTCCATAGAAACCATATAATTGTATTTTTGAGTACTTCTTGAAGTTGCTATTACATTATTATTTTTACTTGTTATATACTTACAGCAATACATCTAGAGCATTGTGCATAACCATTTCATAGTTTGAAACAATTGTTTGGTGAGAATAATAATCTGAATCTTTGTATGAATAATGTCTGTTAATAGCATCATGCTCTGGTTTGCTGTGCAGTGGGATTAATTCAAAATTGATTGCCTCTTTGAAATATCGGTATGTGAAAGAACTTTTTGCAGTCCAGGTGGCAGAATCTTTGCCAAGTGAAATGTTAATAAGTGGGTGCATTAAGGTTGAGAGAGAGTAAAAAGGAGTACTGATTATTTTTATACCTTGTATTAGTTATCAGATGTCTTACAACACAAACAGTTATGAGCAAATATTTCTTTACATTTTTATTAGATTATTTAGCATAGCACAACGTTGCTATCAAGTGGAGGTCTTCCAGCAGTTAATCTTAGCAACACCTACGTACACGTGAAGAGCCAGCTTGCTTGCTGTGTACCTTGTTTGCTTTTGGTGGTTTTCCTAAATCTGTTTCAACATTATATTCTGATCTGATGTGCTCTTGAGCTGCTTGTTAACTTCTTGTTTAAGCTTCAAGCTTCAGATTCTCATTAAGACCTAGCCATTTGGATCCAAGTTGAAAGACTAGCCATGTTTGGGTTATAAATTCTTTAAAGTACATTCAACAAATAAAAGGAGTGTAGGATAAATTAGGCTAACAGTAAGAAAGCTTACGGTTTCACAGACTAACAATAGAGACAGCTCAGCTGCCCAGTTATACATAGTACCATAGAGAGAGCTTTTAAAAAAATTTTATAAATGCTAACTAACTGTGGTTACTCTTCACACCAATACTATTAGTAATTTTATAAAAATGAAAAATTAATTACAAGAGCAATACTTATTGCAGTGTGTATGTATATCTGGCATCATATCTTGGTTAGATGTTTACTTCTAAATGTGTTGAGTAACAAGGAAGAAAGTCATAGTCCTATCTCTGGCGGTATCACTTACTCTAGCACCACATTAAAGACAACTTCTCTGTGGAAAGCTTATAAAAACTTTTTTCCATAAAAATCATTAGCTTTTAATTTCTGTTTCTGCAAGGTGTCTATGTAACTGATCTGCATAGTGATTTAGTTTGAATTAAATAACTTTTAAAATAACTCAGTTTTCAGATGCTACTTTTTCAGACATCTGAAGTGACCCAGTACTTCTTAAATTGTTTCTTTATCAGTTATGTAAACTCGTGTAACCATTAGTTTGCTTCTGATTTACTTTTGATTCTTGAAAATCTTGGATGCTAAATATTGATTTATTAACATACAATACAAATCTGGCAGTGTATGCTACAATGGGTACCCAAATGCAAATTAAACAAAATGAGACCTTCTCTGAATAGGCTTTTTTCTGCATTTCTTTTTAGTAGTGCTCTCTGTAAAGGGAATTTTGTTTAAAATGCAGCCTTTATCATGGATATGACATCTGATTATCATACA
Source organism: Oceanodroma leucorhoa (assembly GCA_030449065.1). Classification (NCBI taxonomy): domain Eukaryota; kingdom Metazoa; phylum Chordata; class Aves; order Procellariiformes; genus Oceanodroma; species Oceanodroma leucorhoa. Next base: position 14,572,881 of record JASVER010000003.1, on the reverse strand, counting down.
TTCAACTAGCAAAACAACGGTGTACATGTGAACTGGTGCCAGTACTGAGACTGTAGCATTTACTTCCATTCAGTGACTGCTAAATATTATCTAAAATCAGCAAGTTACCCATAATTTAATTGCCATCTTTATATTATTTTTACTAGTCATTTATATCACTGTTGTAATTATAAGCCTGTATGTTACAACTCTTCAAGAACATATTAAATAGGTTCTTACATGTAGAGTTTATGGAAAAATAAATGAGAACATAACCATTATCGTGCCCTGTAATAGATCTTAGGTTTAATGAGGCCTGTCAGTCCATGGTGCAGTTACTTCTGTGCTTTTAAGTTTCTTCACTCACTGATAACCTAGAAAGCACGATATACCTCTGGGAAGCAAGAGAGCACATGCTCCCAGGAGAATGACTTGCAAGGTTAGCAAACAGTTTTTTTATCGTAGTAGCAGCAAAAAATTGTGAGGAAAGGGGGCAAGAGGAAACTGGGAAATCCTTTTCAAAATAAGAAAAGATCTGCCTCGGTGTTGAGGTGGTTTGTGCAGAAAAGCCTGATGAGTAGCTGGCAAAAGACGTAAATTCAACTTTATGTTGATGTTACAATTTTGGACAATTAGCAGCTTCCAAATGGTAAGAAAATGTAAATTACTTGTCCTTTTCCTCCCTCCCAAGCCCTCTCAAAGAAATGTCAGTATCATTTAAGTCTACTCTTGTTTGCAAGTGTCTATCCCCTCTTAGTATTGTGAGAAGCAATTAAAATAATGTTGGTGGGTTTTTTTTTTTTACAAAGCTACAACACTATATTGTATAATGAAATGTCACTTGGGGGCGCTACTGTCTTGAGTCAATAGGAAACAAAGAATTATGTTTTCAATTAGAATTAAGTAGATGCTAGCATCGTTTTTATGTACTCTTAGTTATTTTCAGGAAGTTAAAGGCAAATAAAATATTTAAGATTTGAGGAGGTTTTAATGCTCCCAAGCTGTAACCAAGTTTATATTTTGCAATATGTAAAATGGAGCGTTAGATTTCAAAGTTTTTCTAGGTTTTTTTTCATGGCAAATTTTCAGGTTTTTCTTTTACATCTCTGAGCATGGTGATGATAACACAGCAGTAATAATGAGTCTAAGTGAATTTTCCGCGTGTAATGATTGTTTCCTACTGCCAAATTTCTTTTCTCCTTTTGGTGTAAGGGATGTTTCAGCCAATTCATTGTTTAAGTGCAGAACTAGACTTGACAGCCACTGGCACGAGAGAAAACGTTCTGTCTCGCAATGTGTTTTCTTTCCCCGACATCAGTGGCTCAGTTGAACAGATGATTTCAGAGATTTCCAGTTTGATACAAACAATGGTAGAATACCGTATTACTTTTGTATAGCAGCCATCACTATTACATTATGTTGTGTAATTGGTAACTGCTTGGAAAAATAGGCTGGTGGTATACTTCTACATGTGTTTTGCAAATGAAGACACCAGTTCATCTGCACAGACATAGAGTAGGAAGATTAAAAAACCAAACCCTTGAAAAGAATTGTGCACCCTGCATGCATTCCTGGTACTGTGCTGAAGATTGATTTAAGTATTTGTGCTGTTTGCTGGTGAGTCATACTTGTTCCAGGACTGGTGAGAAACTCAGCCTAACAAGAGCTTGATGGTCTTTAGTTTAGATTATTGTATGCCCTTTAGAGTCTTCCGAGATGCAGCGCCAAAACAAATCTAATCCTTCATCAACAAACAGCAGCAGCAGCTCCGCTGTCACTTAAACTGGCGTCCTGGTTCTCTCTGGCTCTGATCTCTTCCTAGTCTGAACGAAGTGAATTGACTGCGGTGAGACTACACAGGACGGCCAGCTTGAATTTAAATCCTGTTTAACTTACTGAAAAGCAGTAGTTTGAATGCAGTGAGATCCCTCCTGGGAGGGGAAAGGAAGAACTGGATTTGGTTGTTTGTGCTCTGTGGATAGTTTTGTTAAGAAATTATATATATCCAGATTCCAGGACTCAGCTGGTGTATATTTGGTTTGCGGGAGCTTGAAGATACGGTGTTCTCATACTCCAATGTTTCTATTTCTTACATTCCTAATAGCAGCCCTGTGATTCTAAATTGCCCAATTTAATGCGCTCTTCTTGGTCCATATTAGTTAAGGCTTAAATATATTCTATACTGGGTCTACCATAGTGATGAATGACTTGCAGGGATCTTGCTATACCTGCTAATTTGTTTTCTGTGAGTTTTTGCGTGATGGGCTTAGAGTCACGCTGGCAGGTAGCAATTCCAAAGTCAGTTAGGACAGTTTCTTTATCTTAGGGCAGTAATCAACTGTAAATAAAACTATGAGGGAAAGGAGTGATCCAGAACAGGCAAGCATCTCTGACTGTTGTTAAAATGATGACCCCAGCTCTGCGAATGTATGGAATTTACCAAAAAAGTCACCTGAAAATTATTTTCATGGGTCCACTAGAAAGGAGCGTAAGAAACAAATTAGGTAAAGAACTTTTTTGTGTATTTCATATATTGCAGAATGTGATGACCTCCTGCTAACATCTACCTTGGTTCTCTGAAAATCTGTCTGGCGGTGAGACTCCAAAAGCTATTATTTAAAATTGGCATAATCCTCAAAGGTATCATGTGGCCCGTATGTCACTTGCGTCCCAATGCAAGAGACAAATTTGCTGAAAGAAGGTAGAAAATAACAAAGACACTTGAAGGATGAAGGTGCTGAAGCGCTACAACTATCTGGGAACACTCTAATGGTCTATTAGGCACAGTTCTTGAAAAGTACTTGCTACACAAATCTAAATTAAAATAAATCACAGTAGCTGAACTCTCTTGCTGGGGGAGTTTAACACAAATTGTCACTAGAATATTGGCTTATCAAGGCAGCTTCACACCACTGGTTTGCAACCAACAGCACCAAATGACTGCAGTGACAAACATTTTAATGGACTTCTTTCAGTCTTTCAGTGGTGGTTTCAAGTTAAGCTAAAAGTCTAGATTTCTTTTTAATTATAGAACTCTATAAACGTTTTTCTTAAGTTTCAAGTACATATCCGTATCAATGCCTCTGTTTTGAGACTGGCAGTTAATATTTGAATCAGACATTTTCATCTCTGAGGTATCAAAACATGTCTAAGATGTGTCTTACAGTGATATTTTAGTGAACTATTTATTTTTTCAAATATAAATGTGTATTTTCCTAGGCTCAGGGGCTACTCTGTTCCTGTGTGTTTATGGTAAGTTTTATTACACTACATCCTTGATACCTGTTTGAGGCCTGTAGGTGCTATCATAAAACAAACACATTGTCAGATTTGGCAATAGGAAGGGTTTCTCTATAGAACAGTTCCGTGAAGGTTTTCAGTGTTGGGTTTTTTTGGGGGGGGGACTGGGGTTTTGTTCTTGTCTTGTATGATGGTGAGAATGGGGAAGGTATCTGGATTCTTCCCGCAATTGCCAGCAGGAATCTGAACCTGTTGGCTCTTCCCATATTTCCTGTGCTTATATCTTCTTAAATAATTAATAGAGAGACTTGAACAAATAAGAGCTCTTGTCTGTAAACCTACAGTGTCATTTGGCTGTTTGTAGTATTTGGCTGAAAGCTCAATAAACTAAATGGAAGAATCTCTGCTGATTTCATAGGCTTTTAAACATCAAACCTCTGTCCATTTCTAGCATAGGAGCACTTCATTAAATGCAGACCCCTAAGTCTATTTTATGCAGCTTAAATTAATCCGGGTCAGAGCACTGTAAAGAAATTGGTTAAGGATCAGTTTTTGGCTTCTGTATCCTCCACGGAATGCAAATGGGATCCTATAGGCTGAACACAGTTTGTGGTAGACTGCTGTTGATCAAACACCTCTTGAGATATCTCGATTCACTAGACATAAAGATGACTGCTTAATTCCTTTTGTAAACATTCACTGAAAAGTCAGGAAACTGGAGATGTCGTTATGCCAGACCCCACCAACACAACAAAGGTCAGTGTCTCCTTCAAGTTAAGTTCAATTTTTTTTCTAGGAGATATTTTGTCAGCTATCTATTTTCTGACGTTGCCTTTGAGGTTGAAAAAGGTGATCAGATTTAGAAATGGTAGTCAGTCCTGGAAACTGAGCCATACAAAAAGCCATGAGAATAAAACTTTCATAATATTTGTTGGATGCTTGTGGTCAAAACAATCTGGTTGGCACACAGAAGAACCCTGTATGCATTTCTTCCCGTGTTGGGCCTCATGTCTGTTCAGCTCTACAAGAACTGTGTTGAATCTAGTCACAATATGGGAGCTGCTGTTTTTATGTACCCAAAGCTATGCTGAGGTTATGCTAAATCCATCCAGTAGATACATTAGATGATATTCGTGTCTCTTGGATCAACTATTTCAAGTGGATTGGAGAATCACCGAGGTAGCATTGTAGTAGTTATTGTAAGGCAGCCTCCGCAACTGTGTAAGTTCTTCAGATGTTTCATTGCCTAAAATACAGACACACAGAGCCCTGAACCTTCAATAGGCTGATGGTGATAGGCAGTGCTTTACAGCCTGAGTTATTAAGGTTTTTTACTGTTCTGTTTGGCAATTGGTGGAAGCAGCCTGATTGATTTCCTAGGAAATTGGAGCCCTTTTCTTCAGATGTGACAGTATTAAGTATTTGTATCTAATGCAGCATTTGAGAACACATATTGCTGCTTTCCTTCATGCTTAGTTCAGTCATGTTATCAAAAATCATACTTGCAATGATTTTTATTAATTATGTCCCTGTTTGACAAAACTCCAGAGGAGTTACAAGGATAAGTGATCCATTAGAGTCGTTAATTATGAAGCATTCAGTAGTACCTTGGGTCTAAGTCTTACTAAGAAACCTTTGGGTCTTCCTGCAAATTCTGAAGCATAAAAATAGCCCTGGAGCTTGTACTCTGTTTTCCCCTTTCATTGATATTCACAAGGGTTTGCAGCAGGCCTGGAGAAAGGAGTCCAGATCTCTACTGGTCAAACACATGAACAGACTTCACAGGAAGACTGGTAATGCAACAAAACGCGGTGATCATGGGACTCTTTTGCCTTGCCTTTGTGCAGCCATACTACATTCTTCAATGAGAAGCAGAATAGTGTAAAGTTTTCAACAGAAAGCCCAGAAGCCAAGAATCCTGCAGTTCTGGTAGTAACTTTCAAACACTTCAGTAACTAGAAACTGTGATGTTAATATTACTTTTATCTTTTTTTATTAATACTATATTAATGGGACCTTCACTTAAATGCTCTGAATACCAAAGCAACAATAATACAAGGGCTCAGGAGGATTAGAATTTTGTTTGGTTCATCTGTCAGCAGAAAGAAAGCCTGCCACAAAATAGTCTGAGGACTGTGATGTGTATTTGTGTTACAGTATAACCCTTAGGTACTGTCTATATAAGGAATTGACTAGAAAAGCTTTTTTTTTCCTGGAGAAAAAGGAAAGCTAGAAAACTAGCTAAGGAATAAAGTTTTTACCTTCARCTGTCTTCCTTTTCTTGGCAATACTCCCTTAAACCAAGTAAACTGTTTTGATCAAATGGCTCATTAAAAGAATCTTGTTTGATTCAAGTGAAACCTGCATTGGGGCCTTGTTATGGAAGCATGTAAAAGGAAACCTTTCTGGTTGGCAGCTGGTTGAAGCCTTAATTTCTCACAATTACTGGAGATGTGCCCTGTGGGCTGGATGGGAGGACTTTGTCCCTAGTGAAGTGTTCCTGAACTTCTGTCAGTCTTTTCAGTTCTCCATAGCTGTTCTTCATAATAACTTTAGGGCTTGATACACTTCTAGAAAGTAGCACTTCGCATCTCCTGTGAATTGCTTATCTTTCTTGAAGCAGAATGAAATGTTCATACAGCAGTTCCTTCCATCAAAAGTATTTCCCACTGGAATAGTGATGCTGAGCCTGTCTGTAGCTATAGGTTACATGATGAGATACTGAAAACTGCTTAGCAAATCACTTTGCTAAAAGTTAAGTCAACCTCTGACCTTCAACATGTTATTACAGGCTTCATAAGAAACTGTCATTAAAACAGTATTCTGTCATTCTAGCACTGACTCATGGGTATGCCCTTGGCCAAATCACTTTACGGTGGCCTCTTCTGCAACATAATTCTAAAAATGGCATTAGGTGATTCCATATGTACTATCAGACTTTCCATTTTAAGTGTTCTTACTTTATAATAAGGAAATTATTTTCCCTCTTGTTGAGCTCAGCATGAGGTTTTGAAGCCTTATTGAATGCTTTCTTTGCATGCAGCAGCTGTAGTCTGTACAGATCTGGTTAGAAAACACCAAAGCAATTTCACAAAAATCAGTTTCAGCTGGTTAATAGTCTCAGCTTTACATACAATATTTCTCATCTCCATGAAAATTGTGCCACCCTGCTGTCCTTGTTTGGTTTGCAAAAGTGTAACTGGTCTATAATTGGTGAACTCCTGATTGTACATTAGAAGGAACTCAGTACTCCTCCATGCTGTCTTTGCAATTGCCAGTCTGAGAGACTCATGTCTGCTTCCCAGCAGTTGGAGTATGTAAGCAGCAATGTAGCTGTAATGCCTGCTTGGAGCGTATAGGAATGCGTTTCCCCTATATCTGGCAAAATGGCTGTTTAATTCTGTGGCCACAAATGAATAAAACTCTTGTGCTCTTCCTTCATAAGAACATAAGAAAAGATTGGCCACCTCAGATGAAAGGTCTGTCTAAGCCAGTAACCTTTCTCTGTCAGCCGCTGAAAGCAAATGCCTGGGATGAGGCAGGTACAGGATGGTATTTCTTTCATGTACTCCACCAGTTTCCCGTGATTTGCAGCTCAGGGCCAGACATGGTATCTTTGTATTTAATACCACCCCAGGGATTTTTCTACTTCTGAATTTATTCAGGCATTTCTTGAAGCAAGACAAGCTTCTCTAGATTTCACATCGTGCACATTGTGTGAAGAAATGCCACCTGACTTCTATTAATTTCATGTTATTTCTCCTTGTTTTGCTTTTAGTGAACATAGTGAAGAGTCATTCCCTATTCATTTGCATGCCAATTGTTTTGCCCTAAAAATCTTCAGCCTTCAAAAGCTGTGAAGTTCCCACCTGGAGCAACAGTCTTCCCTGAAGTCTGCTGTTTGCTTTGGTAGAAGGGGTGCCGGCTCCCCAGAGCCCTGGGCAGTGCCTCTGGTCTGCTGTGACAGTTGGTACTTTCCATGTCTGGAGAAGAAGTAACTTGAACCATTTTTCTGTACACTCTAGCCTGAAGAAAAACCAGGAACTGCACTTGGTGTTGTAAAGCTAACTGTCAGGTATGCCCAGAACTGTTTTTGAAAGCCAGGGCAGATCTTCACTGCTTGTTGGCATATTGATGCCACTGCATTACTGGATCTAAAAAAACAAAAAAATGTTCATCGTCTAACCTAGTTAGTCTACTTTGCCAGTTGTTAACTTTAGCAAAAACTGTTATTGTTCTTATGAAAGATTCTAGAGCTCCCTGAATCATTGTGGATGTTGGGAAGTGTTGTGTTTTTAATAAAAAAAAAAAACCCTTACAACAAAGCATAAAAAACATGTTGACTAACTTTCACTGGTGACCTGACAAGATTAACAATTACTGTCCAGCAAGATTACATGTTCAGAGTAGAGCTGACTAGAATTATGAAAGCTAAAGTAGTTTAACCAACTAATGATAATGATTTTGCATCTCTCGCCTAGCTGGCAAACACTAAACTAGAGTTAAAACAATCAATATTATGACAATTTTTTCAGTCAGAACATTCTTGGAGCTGTCAGAGGTAATTGAGCCACATTGTTTGTAATCATGAATGGTAGTCAGAGATTTCAGCGAGGAAATTATGCAGTACACTTCAGGTAACTCTTAACAGGGTAAGCAAACTGGGTTTAGAAAAATATTTCCTGTGAACAGCATAGTGATACAGGCAGGGGCACCAGGAAGAGCACTTCATTTAACAGTGCTTTGTGAAAGCTGTGAGTAAGCACCTTAATTGTTAATTCAGTCTGTGGGGAACCCTTTTACTTAGAATATTTATCTGCATACATTTTTAGTGAAACAAAAAAATATTTATACTGGCAGCTATCAAGGATACAGTCTTTGGATTGAACTTGACATGAATTTAACTTTAGTATTAATTTGCTGGCAATTTGCTATCTATGTGGTAGAATGGATAAAAACAGATCTTGNTTTTTTTTTTTTTTTTTTTTTTTTTAAAAAGGCTTTTGCTGTATAAAAACAGACTAGAATTTTGCGATGCTGGTGTCATGGTTACAAAGCAAATTCAATTATAATAGCTCTATGGCATGATAATAGCTCTCCAGTGTTGTGGCATGCTTTTAAACTGGGAGGTGAGTGGAAATGCCCTGGAGCTGTAGTGGACAGGGGCCAGTATGTAGGGCTGTGTTGTGGGGTCCCAAGTATGGGGAGGCAAGTGCCATGTGGTGATGGACTTGTGGAGATCTGAGAGCTGAGGATGTCCTAGCTGCCATGTGGTGAGGTGTCAGCGGGATGTCTTGCAGGACAGTGGGGCCACGTGTTGTGGTCTGAGCTGAAGCAGTCCTACAGAGCAGAATAGCTAACGAATATGGTACTACTTCCTACTAAGGAGGGGAAGCTTTGAAAGAAGGAAGCTTGCCAAGACATGTTACCATAAACACAATCTGAATTTTCCTTTTCTGTCACACAGAGTGGAAAACATGTTTAGTGTGGTTAGTGGGGTCTACGTACTCACTTCTGTGCTTGAATCACAAATGTTTATAATCTGCTCTAGCCTAGGGTTTCAGGGCTTCTCCTTCAACTCAAGGTGTAAAGTCATCAGGTTTTAATCCAGTATGTCCAGAAGTTTCAGTTCTTGGTGATGACAAAGATTGTTGCTATCCTACTGGACATGCACAGCAGCTGAAGTGTGGCCTCAATAATACCACTGTCACAAAGGCAAACTCTGATCTCTAGTGTCTTAAAGAGTGTCAAATAATTCTGAACTTCAAAAAGTTGGCAAAATTTGACAGAGCAGTAGGGATGTGGATGACTTATAAAAGCTGAAGTCTGAGTGCAGAAGTGTTAAACCAACAGGTTGGCAAGAAGCTTCTCACTAACAAATTAGAGCAACAAAATACTGCATCTAATTGAAGTTTTAGAAAAACATGCAATGTGGAGACTGTAATTTTCTTTGTAAGTGTAGAGAAGATCTCTGGTTTTGTGTGATCTCGTGAACATCTAACAAAATCTGACCACTGAGTGATAAACTCAATAGTTGCTGCCAGCCCAAGCAGTTCATATATAAATGAAAGCATTTTATTTTTTWGAGGTGGGTTTTGGGAAATCACCGTACACAGGAAGCAGAAGCCACTCCAGTGAGAAGTGAAAATGTGTAAGCCACCATAAGGGCCTGTAGGAATGAGCTTGAGCATTTCATATGTTCAGCTATCAGTCTGATAGTTGCTGCATTGATGTTTACATTTGGAAGAATAAAGCAGGTGGTTCCCCCTCCCCCATTTTTTTTTCCTCAACCTATTACAACTTTTGATATATTCTCTAAAAATTAGGTTCCATTTTCAGAGTAGAAATAGTGGAAAAGAATGGTGAGAAACTTATTTTATAAGCCTCTGTGTTCTATGTATAAGGAGGATTTAATGTATGTTAACTAATAAAATGAATTCTTCCACTGACTAACTACTCAATGATCATCTTCCTCATTGATGTAATACTAAACTAGTATGTCCTGAACATTAAAACAAAATACTTCAATTATTGTTTCATCATGTACTTAGACTTTTTCTTTTAATGAAAACTGAACTAGTGATGAATAATTTGGATTGATTCTAATTTAATTTATTCTAATTTGCATGGCCTTTTGTTTCGCTTCTGTTGTCAGTTTTGTGGATTTTATGAGAATAGATATGTCAAGTCAGATCCATTTTTGGTTGTATAAAAAGATTAATTTAGATGTTAGATGCTTGTAGTAGAATGTGATGTTGAAGCTGGAAATATCTAACTGTTAAAAATATCCATGAGATACTGTTTTAAACAGAACCTGCTTTTCTGGGATAGTTGTAATTCTGACATGAAGTTAATCAGGCAGTGTGATTTTTATGTGAATACGATTATGAAAGCTATGAAAGTAAGTTTCAGGAACAATAACCAGAACATTGTGTATCTGGATGCATCTTTTACAATGGCAAAGTTATAGCAGCAGAACTGTGTTGGTTTTCTTTTTTTTTTTTTTTTTTTTTAATGGATTTTTTTTGCATTTACTTTTCTCTCAATATTTTAATTTTTTGAGTCAATCCTGCGTTCTGCTTTTCCTGGAGGACTGAGGTCTCTGCCTGACTGGCAGCAGCTGCTGCTGCTGGGAGTATCTGTTGCCATGCCTAATGGTATGTTTATCGTATCCCTGTTAGTCTGGCATTGGGACTACTGAATTAGTAGTCAAATTTGTGGTCTTGTGATTGGTACTGTTGCATTAACCAGAGCTGCATACTGATACCTTATAATTTTCATTTGCAGTTAGTCACGCCAAAAAAAACCTGAGAATGGGCTGATTGTAAAATAGCATTCAGAAGCTCGTGTAGGAATACAGAAACTGTTGTCCCTCTAAGACAGGTTTTTGCAGCAGGGAGAGGAGAAGTGGAGGCAGGAAAGGGCAGGGCAGGGGGAGTGAGAAGCTGGGGCAGACCCAAGCTGAGGGCACAGCAGCAAGTGATGGAGAAAGCATCCTGCACTCCTGCATTTGAGTCTACCATTCATGTGCCACCAGAAAAGGGTCTCGCCCCCTCTAGTGGCTTGCATTCCTACTCGGTTGTGATAATAAGATTAAATTAAATGAGCACGTATAACTAGAGTAGTGCCTCCCAAAGATAAGTTGTGACTCTCCTTTAGCTTAATGTTTCTGGTATTTTTAGTACTTTTTTAGCACTGAAAGATGGCAGCATGTTTTGTAAGTGTTAATTAAATATAAATCTAGTTACCCATCTTCATGCTTCTTTCGTGTTTTCTGATAGACACTGACTCCACATCAATGCAGCCCAACTTTAGGCTAAGAATGCTGCAAGTGCTTGCAGCTCTCCATGTCAAACCAGCGCTTTACATTTCTAGGTGAGGATTGAAACCGTTCAGTGCTCAGTCACCTTACGTAAGTACTGGCAGCCTGTTCACACTGCCATCAAGTGGATGCAAGGCATTACAGCACCAGCGTTGTGTTTGAAGTTTCTCATCAGCTTTGTATTACATCAAAATCTTAATAAACCTAATTTCACTTACTTGCACGTCTGATTCTGACAACACTTGCAGAGGCCTCTCCTTTCTGCCTGCAATACTGAAGAAGCAGAGTTAGTTCTCTAAAACCATGTGCTTACATGGGAAGATAAAGCAAGATTTTTTTGCTCCATAGTTTGTCTGCAACTGACTTGCCATACAAGGTTGAGTTTTATATCGATGTCCTTATCATGTGTGAACAGCTGAGACTTCACTGAATGTTGACTGAAGTACTCAAACATTAGTAGCTGCCAGAGTTGAAGCCATGTTCATAACTGCATTCAGAGCTTTCCATGGGTCATGTTTATGAGCAATAGTTTGCTATTTCTTCTCCTGTAACTTGTAGCCTCAGACCTTACTTACCTCCCACTTTTCAATGTTTTTCTGAAGATGACAAGATAAGGAGATGATCAGATCCAAAAATGGACTCAGACAGCTAAAGCAAGACTTTAAGTGTACTTCAGGCATATTCACTCAAAAATAGTCTTAGGGTTACCTGATCCAAGAAATGCCTTGCACTCGATAACTACCTCCCTGTTCATCCACAAAGTTTACCCAGTGTGTCTGCATACATTGCTGCTTCAGTCTGGCAGCATCATCAATTATTAAAAATTGAATAACCTTTTCTTTTGTTAGATGCTGAAAGTAGCTGAACATTTTCCAACAAGATAATTTTTTGATTATTTATAGCTTTATCACATTTTAGATGTTTAAGGTGAATGTTTCCATGCAGATTTTTTTCCTTGGGCAGAAAGTCCTTTGAATTTTGCCTTTTCTCTTTCAATCTACTCAAAATATGTTTTTATCAAACTATTTTTGAAAATATTTTCTTTGTCAAGGTCTTTCACACCAAAGTTCTGGAAAGGAAGCCTTGACATTTGGCTGTGAGCTGGGAGATACACATGGCTGGATACATGTCACAGGTGCTGTGAGGAGTCCAACACTGTCCATGTGGTTTACAAAAARTATCTTTTAAATTGCATCCTCAGAACTTTGTCATTTTGCTTTCTAGTTTATGGCTCATTCTACAGCTCTCTTCATTTTTCTTCTCCCACTTCAAAAGTCCTATCATCCTTTTTGCAACAGGCACTGTACCCTGGTGCTGTACATGAAGCCTGTCTTCCCTCGATGTTCCCTTTTTTTTTATCCTGTTCCTACCGTTTTGCTAATGTCTGTTTTCTCCCTACGCTTTGTGCAGATGGGTGCATGTGAAAGGGGTAAGAGTCTCGATGGATTTACTGTTTGCATCACTTCTCACTCAGACATTGAACATGTTTGTGGTAGAAAAGGTCATTCCACAAAAATCTTTCGGTGTTGGAAGAACTTCTGCATGTGTAAAGGACTACTAGATTTCAGACCRATGAAGGCTGCTACTGGAGGTTATCACAGTCTGGCACTGCTTGCACCAGACAGCATCGTATGTCTCCACTTTCAGATATTACTAGAAATGGATACAAGGATGTAAAATATCCCACTAAATTATTTGCAGATAGGAACAACTAAGTTTACTTGATTTATATGATGTACAATGCATTCTTTTTGAGCCTTTCTTATTTATTAAGCCTTTTTACCATTTTATTTTAGTATTGTTTATAATTTTCCTTTGTTTTGCTATCCTATCTCTGTCTGAATTTATTTTTTATTCATGTAATACTGTGTTATTTCTAACTTATTTTTCTGCAATACAAAGGGATTTTATCCTCACTTTCTGCTTTACTCATCCTTGTCATGCAGAAACCTAAAGGAAGCAATGCAAATGAAAGATACAGCACTAAAAAACCCAACAACACAACTGTAGGCACAATATCTAATAAAAAGTTAAAAAATAGAGGAAATTTGAGAGTATGTGGGAAGTATGGAAGTGGTGACTATCACTTGCCAAGACAAAGTGGAGCACTTTGGTAAGACAGATCAGAAGGGCTGCTCATCTATTAAACAAGAGCAGAAACTAAAAAAGGGAAAGGATCTGCCAGATACAAAGAGAAACAATTTTGGTCATGATAGCAGTACCACAGAACATACATCACAGCATGTATGGTGCAGATAGACAACACAGGGTGGCAGGTTGTCTTCTGCTTGCCAGTCTAAATAATAGCATAGCTGAGGGGCTGGTTGTATACCCTTAAATATGCAAGGAGGAATGTATGTGGAGAGAAAAGGAGAAAGGGGAGGAAAACCCCAAAACAACAAACCCAAAGAACCAACAAATCAACCCTGATATAAACTGAGCTTTGTATATAGGGTAACCTTAATTGTTGAAAAATTGTTTTGAAGTAATAGGCAAAGCCTCAGTAATTTTAGTAAGATAATGTTTGCTTTCACACCCCTCTTTTAGGAGGTAAAATTGGTAATAAYTTCAGGTCAGTCTTCTTGGAAATTAGGCTAGGATACAAAGGTATCTTAATTTTTCTTCTCATCATGTTTTGGTCAGTACTAATACTTTCAGAAAGCATTTGTCAGTATGCTAAGTGCAAAAATATTTCAGGGTAGTTGGTTCTTTGAACTCRAGTTTTAACAAACTTACTTCTAACCTATTCTGGTTTTTGACCTCTCATCCCTCAGCCATAGTTACCTGCAGCAGTGGTAACTGTGAGATAACAAGTTTCAGACAAGTGGTAAGAAGGCTTCATGCAAGCTTATGAAATGCTGCAGGAAGTCACCTCTTCATTCTTGCTTTTTGTATGTAGCTGGCAGCTTTGATTACTAGAACATTAGTGCTTTTTCCAGAGCCCCAAATTTGCTTTTTTCTGTTGTAAAGATGAGAAAACCTCCTGCCCTAGATTAAATTGGGTGAGTGAGGGGAAAGTATGTGAGAGGGAGGGAGGTTAAATAGTCAAAAAGAGGCAATCCATAAAACAGAGATAGATTGGTCTACCTAACTAGGTTGTCTAAGCTCTGGGATATTATATCTGCTTAAAAGAGCAAAATAAAAGGTAATAGTTCCAATATGGAAGCTATTGTGTTTTTAAGACCCTTAAGTCTTTTTTGTTTAAACAATTTAAACTGTTTAGCAAATACTACTGATACTGTACTTGTTTTTCAGGTAGAAATGGAAATAATGCCATCTATTTCTTGGATAGAGTCCCCAGTTTATCCTGTGTTGTTTCTTAGCTCTCTGAACTGTTGCTATTAGCCACCATCTCTTCTGCAGCGGTTTGCTGCAAGGAGATCCTGAAGTTAACTCTGTGCTTAGATGTAATCACGATGTCTATGTGGGATTCTTAGCCAACTCTTGAATGCCTGAAAGTGCTCCAGGTAATAGGGAATAGGTATCCCTCTATCAGGTTGTTAATAAAGCCATAATAAATAACTAATATTAAAATTATGTTCAAGGTATTATGCAGCTGAGTTATACAACACACCAGACTTGTGGGGGACAAGGTTTTATGTGTGGTTGTAAGCCTTGATTATAAATGGCCTATTTACTTGTAATTTCTACTGACTTGAGAGYATACCAAGCACAGAGTTTGGTTCAAATCTGCAGTCCTTAGCTGAGAATCTGTTGTACCTGACAGAAGCATTATAAGGAGAGCTCAGCCCTGGAGGTAGAGGAACGAGGAGTTGTTTTAAATTTTCAAGCTTATTTGGTACTCTGGAGGTCACTGCAATGATTAGTAGACGTTAGAACAGTCGAACTCAGCAAGTCTAATTTATTGCAGCTTCTCTGGGCTGTCTCTGCAGTCTGTAAGAGCTCCAAATGCCACCTTGCGCTCTGTGCTACTGTCCTATCTGCTTACGCATACGATTCTCACCCGTGTATGTCCGCTTTCCACCTGTATGCATCTTCTCCTATGCCTTAGGGAGAAGAGGAGATGTCAGTGGTCTCCTGACTTGGGACTGGGGAAGTAAAGGTCAGAATTTGTCTCCTTTAACTAAAAATCCATCTTTTAATTTGCAAGGAGCACTACATTACTCTCTGTGAGAAATGCAATTAGTTTTCCACATAAGGTTTTAACTCTCTGTGTGTCTTTTAATGCTATTGAATTAGGACCCCACTTGTGTTTTGTATTATACAGGATAAGACAAATAATTGGGTTCAATACCATTAGCCAGTTGTATTAGCAACTGTATGAATGGGCAGCAGCTCACATCCAAAGAGCTCTCAGACACTCAGATTATAGACTTCCACGCAGCTGGAAGTAAATGAATGTGGTGTTCTGCAGTATAGTTGAAATCAAGGGACTTTTTATGCAAGATGACTCACACTGTAAAACACAGGGAGACAATCACAACACTTCATATCTAAAACAAGGAGAGTGCTTTTCCTTTCATTGGTTAATGGAATAGTAAGTGCATTATAAATGTGCATGTTGGTATTGTCAAGTGTTGGGCTAAACCTTCTTAAAATCAGTAGCTTTAATCACTGGGCTCTTCATACGTTGATAGCCATGTGAAGCAATTAGGCTCCTTTATGGAACATAAGGCTCAAGTCGACAGATGTCCCCAAACTGATGTGCACTTGTCACAGCCCAAAACAGAGGTGCTTACGTGGTACGTGCCTGTGTAAGCAGAAATAACAGGGAGGTTTGTGGGCACGTACTAGTGAGAAGTAGCAGAGCCCTGAGTAAGAGGGGAAGAAAGTTTTTATCTGAAGGCTAACTCAAAGAGGATTAGCACTTAAGGCAAAAAAAATCTTCTACTTATTTTCTGCTTGGTTCAACATGATGAGACTTAATATGTTCCTTATATAAAATAACATTGCTTCAAAGCAATATTTACTTCCTTAATCTAGTGCTCCTTTAATGAAACCAACTTGCAGTCACAATTGGGCTAAACAGGCCTAAAAAGAGGGGGCATCAGTGTGTAAAATTCAGTACTTCTATCAAAATATAAATATTAAATCTGTAGCTGCTGTGTTTAATTTTCTCGTGATCAGAAATAGCTCCTTCTCCTCAATGAAACAAGTCTTCTCCCAACTCATATGTTTGAAGAGTTTCCCCACATGTTTCTAGAAATTGCAGAAGTGTTTGTGGTAGCCATTCATGACCTGACTTTTGCCTTCAGAAATACAAAAAGCATAAGATGACTGGTTGCTGCCCTTTCATAGTTCTCTTGCACTTATGGGAACACACAAAATAAGCACACAGTATCAGTTTGCTACTGGTATTGTCAATGTAATGCTGTTCCCATTGTCTGCCTTCATACAGTGTGTGGGAAGGGAAAGATTTTTTTCATAAATAAGAATTACTTATAAATTTGAGTGCAGCTGGCTTTTTTTTTTTTTCAAGAACGTAAATGGATGCTGAACACATCAGCAGGAAATTGGTTTTTATATTCAAAATGAAGCTTCATGGGTATTTATTTGTGTATTTATTGCAGATAGTCTCTTAGCTCTAGTGTAGCTGTTCGTAATAAGTCAAGGCTGTTTAGTTATGGTAGGAAGTGTAACATCTGTCATCACATAAATCACATGCTTGCAGGGTTACTGGGAAAGTCTCAATTTTCAGTATGCTTGTCCACATACTGGATGAAGTTCTGGCATGGAAGCCCATAGTTTCAGTTTCCTTTGACTTTATGGCACTTCATTTACCAGCTGTTACCATCTGAACATAGTATGTCTTTATGGAGACACCTCCTCCCCAGGAAACCTAAGAGCAGTGTCACTGCTACTCAGAGTCCCAGAGAAGGGAAAAGTTAATGCTACTTCTCAGCTGCAGGACAAGGAGAAGGTCTGGCACTTCTGAAGCTGGAGGCTGTGGTCCACAGTGGTAACTAACACAGAAAACAAGCACTGCCTTGGCTGTTCCTCAGTACAGAGCAACTGCAGGAGAAAAGAAAGAGCTGCTTGGAAGAACATGAAAAAATGCATCATTCTTACGGACAGCTTCATCTCTGAAGAACTTAAACTTTCATATTGATATGGGACCAGAGGAAAAATCTGGTTTTCAATGAAGATTGTTTGGTGAAATGAAAACGTTTTGTTCTCTGTACCCTTTTGGTACTTTCATAATACTTTGGAATCTTCTAGTGATGTTCACTTAGAAGCAATGGCTTCCAGTAACCCTCCAGGTCATTGGTAGAGCTGAGAAAGAAACCGCAACTCTGACTGTCTACTTCTTTGTGTCCTGGCTACTGGAACTAATCTTCTCTTCCATTAATAAGAGAGAAAATAATTGTATGCTGATTATATTCTGAGTGAGATGGTCACATTGAAGGCAGCATAAGTGCAGCTTGCATGAGGAAACATGAATTGTTGAATTTGGTTAAAGGAAATGCCCCATACTAATTTTGACTTCTTGAGGATCTGGGACAGAAGCTTTATGAAGTATAAGTTTGCCCTTAATTTTTTTTAAAAGAAAAAAATATATATATTAGCACAACTATGGTCTAGGTCAGCATTTCGTCTTTTGTGACTATGTATGTATGAACAACCAGACTCTGAAATAAAATGTGTATCCAACCAGAATTAGCATCTTCGAGAGCACCTTATTTGATCCTAGGAAGCTGAGTGAGAATAACAACATTTGGAAAAACTAGTTGGCACCTGATGCGTTTGAGTTTGTTTTGCTTTAGAAGTCTTAGAATTTCACAAAATAAAGTGGAGGCACAGTGATACATAACTTGGTTTCAGAGAGCCAGAACATACATGAGACAGCATAACCCCTTTGACTCAGAACTCATTTTTCTTAGCAAGCTTTTTCAGTTTCTTGTTGCAATGAGACCTTGCTTCTGACAATAATTAGGTCTGACCCTTGGGGAGCCCAGGAGTAAAGTTTGTTCTGAGCTTGGTAGTGATACTGTATTTCAACATTAATAGGGAAATGTAAAAAACACTAATTCTCTTCTGTATCTTCTTCTCTTATCTGTCATATATTTCATTTCTATTTTATGTGCATGATGTACATATGGGTACCTGACTTACTGTGATAAAGTTTTCTTCTGTGTTAATTTGCAAATACTATCTAAAGTTATGTCTGTCTTATAAAATAATCTGCACCATCGTGTGTAGTACTCACTGTATTGCTCGCTTATGGAATTAATAAGTCTGAGCTTTTGTTCCTGTCTGGAGCCAAATGATTTGGAATACTTAACACCAGAGTTAATGGTTTTATTTAGGTGTTTTCTGGCAATACCATAAAGCCAGGATAACAAATATTTTTGACCACAGCTTATGCAATGCTTTTTGCTGTTTAAGCATGGGTGCTAAAGGATTTAGAAAGATCCATCAGTTCTGTGGGTTTCTTGATTTAACTTTCTGTGTATAGTATAATATTTTATTTGATACTGTTGCCAATCTTTACATTTTATTCTTCTGTCTTTCCGATAATCATTGTAAAAATAGGGTGATGACAGCTTACCCACAACTGAAACAACACGTATCTAAACACAGCAGTTAGGCGTTTTTTCCTACTGTATTGATGATTTTCTGGTAAAGAGAGGTGTGCATTAAATGATGCCCTTTTACTTTGTCCTCCCTGAGAAGCTACAGAATCTCCTCATTCTTGGTTTGACCAGCCTAGTTTTCTGAAACACAACATTACCACAGGATAGGATTGAGAAATTTCTCTCCTATTCAGGTGTTCATAAAATTGATTTAGCAAAAGCCACTAGAAAGTACAACCCCTTGTAAAATTAGGCAGACCTCAAGAACAATGTAGGGGAAAGATTCCTCAACACCAAAGGACGGGAAGTGGGACCAAGTCTGGGGTGACATGGAATGGCAAATATTGCATCTGTTCTCCTCATCTGTGAACTCCATAGGAAATGTGTAGGTACACTGACATTGATCACTGTATAAATTACAGATTTTGATTTGCCCCCCCCTTTTTTTTTTACTGTTGGTGTAAAACTACTAAAATAATCACTCTAGCATCTTTTGCTACTTGATGTAGCTGTGAGCAACAGTAACAGCATGAAAAAAATGTATGATTTATGCTTTTTATAATTATTTTGAGTTTAAACATGGTGCCCACTGCGTGCTAGTTCAACACTACAGCATGTCTCTGACACAACCGCACCCCTACAGGTTTCGCAGGAGGAGCTGTTTGTGAGTTGGTTTAGTCCCAGCAATTGTGTAAATTTCATTGCAAAGTCTTTTATTACCTATGGGCCAAAGTAGCATCTCAAGACCTAAAATTCATCCTGAGATGCTATTGGTGAGATAGAAGACTCTTTGATTTAAATTTTGCATAAAACTTCAACTGGGGGTCCATTTGAAGAGGCTTTTAATGTAGAACTCAGTGTAATTGAACTTGCTTATTGGAGCACTATCACAGTTGCAATTATTTTGATGATTAGTATGTGTGCACACTGAGGAGACTATTATATAGTACCTAGTTATCATATAATATATATTATTACAATACATAATTATAATACAGTGCATAACGTTTTATATGAATATGAAACTGTGAAATATAGTTTTCTTTTGGTGTTATCATTTATATTCTTAAAGTACATGTAGTGGTCTGGCTTACCAGGGAGGCAGTTGAGTTAGCTTTGTTAGTATCGGCTTAATATACAGCTTGAAGTAAGATCTTATTTTGAATTTTTTCAGAACAAAATGTAGCATATGTATATCTGTGAATGCACTCAGCTAAGGTGCTCATTTATAGCACTTTTGCTAGCAAGGTGAGAATAGGAGCGTTTAAAAGATTATCTGAGTTTGTATAAAACACGTGCTTTTGCTTTAACGGGAATGGAGGGGAATATCCAAAACTGAATCAGTAAAAATGAAAGCATGAATGCAGATTTTGTCAAAAGGACAAAATTTTGCATGCTTCATCCATTCAAGTCATACCATTGACTTTAAGGAGTTGCAGGAGTAAAATGAACAAATTTTAGAAGAGAGAGTTTTTAAAAAATAAATACAAAGAAAAACCAATACTAAGGGCTATATTGTAATTGTTTTACTTGTCTTGGAGGAGTTAAACTGTTCTTGTACTCATGTGGTCTGAGCAGAGCTCAGAGTCTGTTTTTTACAGTAAGGTCTATTTTCAAGTATTTCTTTAAGCAAAGGTAAGGAAGAAGTAGAAAAGGACAGATTGATCTGGTTTCGCACCTCTGTTGAGTAGACAGCTGGGTATTTGGCGATAAGTAAAGCTACTCTGCGCAGGTGACTAAGAACAGCGCCTTAGAGCAGTGAGGGATTGTGAASTGCCAGGAGAGTCTGGGGGGGCATCCCCACGCGTGCTCTCAGGGCGGGTTTGTTTGCAGTGCATGTTGCAGGCCAGCAGGAGCGTGCCCTGTAGTGCCTGGGGGCCCTGTGTGCTGCCCGCACAACTGCGTCACTGCTCTGCCACCAGCCAGACACTGCGAGACTGCTGGTGGTGCAGAGACTGCCTGCTAGCCGCATGGATGAAAGCAGATAAAGCCAGAAATGTTCCCATGCTCCGGAGCCTCCTTTCTCCTATCAGTATGGATGTAGTCTTTGACTTTCCATGAATCTCCAAGGGGTAAAGATGGATAGATGGGAAGGAAGGAGTGGCAATGCCAATGCAAAAAATTGCTAATTGTTTTCATGTTAGGCCAGCAGCTGAGAGAAATAGGAGATTGAAAAAGTGTGTGGCGTTTTGGGGGTTTGTTTGTGTTTTTTTCCAGTGGGGCTTTTTTTTTTTCCAGCATCTGAAATCAGATTTACAGTTGCTAATTAAAAATGAACTGTTTTCACAATCGAGAATCTCTTTGCACAAAAAAAGGAGCAGCAAGCTCTTTATTTAAATGCCTCAGGCAATTTGCATAAGGATATAGAGCTCTTTGGTACTTTGGATTTGATAGTACTGGCACCATCTATTGGTCTTTTTCAGAGAAATCAATTTATGCTTCAGTTTCTCAGAAACATCATAAAATCCATTGCCACATAGGTACTGGTAAAAATTTTGTCATGACAAAAGTACCAGGAATAAATCCTGTTTACCTGCCTATATAATATTTCAGGACAATTGACAGGCTAGCATGCAGAATTCATCCATTCTTTCTTGGGCTGTTCCAGTTCCTTGAATAAAGAGAAGAGTTTCTTTATGGAGGTAGTGAATTTCTTACTCTTAAAAAAAAAAATCACAACATCAAATGAATTGAAAAAAGTAAGATAGACCTTTTTTGGAGAAGCAATAGCTAAATTAAAATTGGTTGTTCTGTAAGCAGAGGTGGAGTTGGAAATAAGAATTTTGAGAAGAGAATAAACCAATATTAGAAAAGGAAGGCAGAAAAGGTGGAAAAATGTGTGTGTATAAGGACTGCAAYAAGATTGAATGCCTATCAAAAGATAATCTAAGCTAAGACTGGTAGTTTCTTAAGCAGATAAAGTTAAGATAAAAATACTGGGCATTGGGAAAATGTTTAAACTCATGTGGAAAAGGAATAAAAGCAGAAGGAGAGCAAATGTGGGCAGATGTGCAGTGAGCTGAATTTGAATTTCTCTTTGCATCTCTGTTGTAGTTCTACTCAGCTGTAAGAAGCAAGGGTCTATGACCGGGGCACTTCCCTGATCATTCAGCCTTGCCTTGGTTGGTATTCATTGCTTGTTTAATGACAACTTTTACAGTCCAAAATTACAGAGATGAAAAAAGAGGAAGCCTACTCAAATCCTAATCAAATGAAAGAACACTGTTCCTTTTCTGCATTTTTTAATAAAATATCTATGAGGGGAGAATAACTTGTATGATGACAGGACAGACTGCTGTCCTATTATTTCTGTAGCTTAAAGACTAAATATCCTTACTTGGTTTGTAAAGTATTTTACTTTTTGGTACTATAGAATCAAGCTAAGGCTGAATGAACAATGATACTTCTTAAAGGTTGCAACTGGAGTGAAGCCTTGTTTTGCTGGGTGCTCTGTAAATGTTTAAAATAATTTGGCCCTGGATTGACCTGTTTAATAATGTAGGCAGAAGTAAACCCTTAACATCAGTAAATTTGCACCAAAGAATTCTGACAGTAGCGTATTGATTTCTGAACACAACTCAGCTACCTGAAATCAAATGCCCTCCAGCCTGCAGTTCAACAGCCATATTAATATTAATACCTTACTGGTTTTGAGGCACACAATGAAGTATACATAAGTATATGTTTGGAAGAACCTTGTGTTGCTGGAAACAAAATGCACGTCTGTATAAATAACTGTTACAGGCTTGCTTATATACCTGATTTTCTATATAAAGGCTTGGGTTTTTTCCATTTAAACAGAGCTTTGTTTAGATACATAATCACTTTAATCCAAGATTCAAAGCACTGTATGATTTTCAGCATTAAGGGGCAGGATGCTGTGTGCTTACTATGTGTAAGATTAACATCTTTGAAAATGTACACTGCAGCAGATCACTGTTTTATATCTCTGAGGATGTAACTCGTTGTACGGTTCATAATACTGTTCTCACAGAGAGGTCATTTAGGCAGTTGTTCTGAACTGTTTTTTCCATGCCCTTCACCAAATTGCCCCAAAGAAAGAAAGGAAGACAAATGGCCTCATCTGAAACTGTAGTAAAAACACTTCATGGCCAGTTGCAGAGGAAGGAGAAAAAGGTATCTAATTGCTACCAAATACTGATGCTTCTGCAATCTCAACTAGCAAAAGACTCTGAGCACTGGGGAAGAGTGTCTGAAAGCAAAGACTGTAATGTGAAGGTTTGAATATGTCTCTGGACCAGTGAGCGAGACACTTCAGGCAAGACTGTAATTGTAAGCTTGGGGCAACAGTACTTCTGCTTGAATAAAATACCTTTTTTTGTTTGCAGTGGCCTGCAAAACGCAAGTCTCCAGGTATAAACAGCCTGTACGGCAAATAATTCCTGTACCTGCTGTGAGAGAAGATAGGATGTTTTTCTGTGTCTGGGGGACTTCAGAGGTCTACGATTGTGTTTATCTCGCATTCAGGTGAAAAGTAGTGCTTTACCACATCAGATCCATAGCAGTCTGCAATATAAAATTGCAATGTAGGTTTTATCAGGGGAGAAGAGGCATCCAGTTTTCATGGCACCTGAAAGGAGAGTGAATTCAGTGTCCCCAAATTGTCTATGCTTCACAGACAAGTGCTTTAGGTAAATCATGATCTGTATACTTATACCACCAGGATTTAGCCTTGCAGTTCCAGTTTATAAATAACTTTGCCTAGAAATCAGATAGCAGCATGCGCAGGTGTGAGTCATTAGTGCAGGAGACACAATGATGTGTGGAAAAAGCATGGCTCACATCCAAACCAGCCCACACACTTTCATCAGCCCCTTGAAATCTGCAGCACAGAAAAAAATCTAATTTTTCAATTCAGGCTGCTGTAGCCCACCCAGTATTAGAACTCAAAGGTGCAGTAATATGAAATGCAGTGCTTCCTCTGGTACTTTGTTGACCAGTCGTGCTCAAAAGGCAGTTTTGGAAGACACTAATTTACTGTCTGAGTTAATTACCACACTTTTGACTGAATAGATAAACATCCCCCACATACACACACACACAAAAAATGTGTGTCAAAGCTGCATTCTGTAAATCATTGTTTTGGAACATGCACTTGTAAGTTCTAAGGAATCGGGGAAATATCCAAATTATTACTTGATTTTATTTTTTAAATTTCGTGAGCTGAAACTGGAAACAGTTAATGATATTGACCTCCCTGATTGCAGAGTTTAATGGATGCCGTAAGGAAGAAATCAAGAGGTACCAAAATAGCACTTATGGTAAGGTGCTGGTTTTGGAGAGAATTCCAGGGAAAGAAAAAAAAGGAGCTTTTAGTTAAAAAAAGGAGCTTTTAGTTCAGGAGTATGCCTGACTGACTTCTAACTGATCTGGCAAAGTTTATCCTTCCAATGCTCAACTTAAGCTGAAAGGGGATACCTGACTCCTGAAGCTCATGGTTCTCATCCATACTCTGATTCTTTCTTACTGATGTCTAGTGAAGATTCTGGGCAAAATAATTGAATTCAAAAAGGCTTCAAGTTAATTTTTTTTAAGCAAAGATTAAAGACAGAAGTAAATGGATTCTTTTTCATATAAAAACACATTTACATTCTAGAACTGGTATATTTTCAATATTGCAGATTGAATCATTGTTTATTTTCATAAGGTGCACATTTTACTATTTGCTGGACAATCTTTTTTCCCCATGTGTGTTCTTTTCCTATTTTTGTAGTGAAGATAGAAAATTGAAGCAAAAGTTTAGTTCACTTTCTCTAAAATYGTGGCTTTAGATCTTACCAAAAGGTACCATGTATTCTTCTTACTTGCTGTCATTGAAATTATGGGTAGGATTCAAGGTTCTGTGCAGAGATGGTCACTTCCTTTCCTGTTTCTATTGGCTTGTTCTTGTGCATGGATTAAACAGTAAAATGTGAGATTTGGACATCCTGGTAGATAGAGATATAGAGAAAGCCGGGAATGTGAAACCAATCAGGCTGTATTACAAATTATGTGCTTCCACAGAAATTCTGTAAATATTTGTGCTCAGCTTCGTCTGACTGACATCTGCCTGGAAAGGGTAAAATAAACTTTAACGTCAGTCTGCCTTCTGTGAAATGATACAGCCAGAGCTGATAAAAATGTCCGTGAGGCATCAAGCACCTTTCTACATTTCTAAAGACGACAAAATTCTGTAAAGTACAACCATGTAAATCCAAATTAAGATGTCAGAGGTATTACTGCAGGCTCACAGCGATGTAGATGAGAGCAATATTTGGTTCAGCCACTTTTCTGCTGTTGTTCCTTTAAACTGTGCTCATAATGAAGAAGAGGAGAGGTAATATAATTGCTCAACACACTTTTCTGTAAATAGTTTTAAGAAAACAGTTAAGGAATTTTTCTGTACTTCTTGATGGTCTTTCAAAAGCTCCTCTCATGTGAAACTAATAAGAATTAGCATTTTTGTTCTTTCTTGTGGTTTAAGAAATTATTCTATTGCCTTGGTATTACGTTAGTTTTCATCTGTCCCTAATTTAATAGTTACTAACCTTAGACCACTAAGAATAATACTGTCTAGATTTATAGACAAGTTTCCCTCCAGCAAATTCTCTGTCACTTTGGATGGAAACTGTTCTAAAGATGATGATATTACTATACGCTGCTTTTTTTCATATATGAGCTCAACATGAGGGTTTGTGAGCCCTTTTCTTAAAGGCAAAGGTTTGTAGGATTTATTCCCCCACTTCCTCACGTGAAACACTAGCACTCACAATGTGATAGGTAGAAATTACAATACGTGTTGTAAGTGTTAGAAGTGCTTTTAATCAGGTCTAAAAATGCTATAATAGAAACTAATTCAGATTACCTAATTGGTATAATCAGATTCAAATTACAGTATTGTCAAGTGTGTTCAGTTGTATAATCAATTCTGCTAGAATAAGATTCTGCACTTCTGCAGAAACATTGCATTTCTAAGAAAACTTATATGGGAAAAATGATACATTGAGAATACACTGTATTCCTTATGATTATTTTTCATCTTAAAAAATGGAAAGGAGAATAAGAACAGCTTTCTCAGGAGAAATGTATGAAGAGTAGACAAGTGTCACCAGCATAAAGTGCCATGACATTCAGTAACAATGATGTTAGTCAGTAAATATACCTAAACTCAAAATAAGGATGCATGTCAAAAATATGATGTGGTTATATTGTGTTGTGATGCTTCTATGTATTATGGAAGAAAGGGTCAAGTTACAGGTGCATCCCAGTTGGAAAAGAGACATAAAATATGTGGTGAAAGGAAGGGTCAGTTATGCTATATGTTGTCCTTTGTAGGATATTTCCACTCCATTGAAGATTTTTTTTTCCATTCGGGGGTAAAGTTTCTGTAGCCTAAGAAATATTAGAAATGCTTTGCTTGACAAGCAATAATGTAAGGGAATACAGTTGGTGTCCTGAGTCTCTAKTTTTTTTTTTTTTAAGCTGTTACTCTAATTCTGGATCTCACTTGCATAAGAAAACTTGCTTCACGTTTTTTTTCTAGTTGAACAGAAGCAACCCTTTGGACTAATGCTGCAAACATTGGGCAGTCAGGGGAGCTAAACTTATTCATACCAGACAGAATTTAACTTGGGAAATCTGATTGGTTTATGTGCTAGATTCAGGCTTTTGTATTCCAGTTGGGGTTTCAGTTAGAAGAAAGAACTTTTGCCGCCGTTGGCTTTAGTCAGCCAAGAACGCCCGCCTCACTGGAGGAGGAGGTCAGCATGGCAAAGGATCAGGCCTCTGCAGTAAGCTCTTCCAGAAACATTCTCTCTCTGTTAAACAAAGTCCAATATGAAAAAAGGTTACTGTTCAAGTAATTTTTTTTTTCTTCAAAAATCACAGAACACCTTTTGAAGTACACAAGAAAAGAACCTGAATAGAAACTTAGTAATACCACTATGATCTCAATGCAGACTGTTAAATATAGATTAGCTAAATTCTTTTTTGGTTAAACTGCACACAGTATTTATGCAACAGCAGGATTAAGTTTCATGCATGATTCACAGTAACATGTCCGGTTCTGGGCTCCCCAATACAAGAGAGACATGGACATACTGGACAGAGTCTAACGAAGTTACACAAAGATGATTAAGGGTCTTGGAGCATCTCTCCTATGAGGAAAGGCTGAAGGAGCTGGGACTGTTTAGCAGAGAGAAGAGAAGGCTCGTGGAGAGATCTCATCAGTGTTTATAAATAGCTGATGGGAGGACGGAGCCAGCCTCTTTTCAGTGGTGCCCAGAGATGGGACAAGAGGCAATGGGCGTAAACTCAAACACAGGAAACTGAACATCAGGAAACACTTTTTTACTGTGAGAGTGACCGAGCACTAGCACAGGTTGCCCAGAGAGGTTGTGAATTCTTCATCCTTGGAGATACTCAAAAGCTTCCTAGACACAGTCCTGGGCAACCGGCGGTGGTCCTGCTTGATCAGGGAGTTGGACCAGATGACCTCCAGAAGTCCCTGCCAACCTCAACTAGTCTCTGATTCTGTGCTTGCACTCTGGCTCTAAAGACAAAATTTAATTTGAACAAAAAGTGAAAGAAGACATCTTCATTCAGTCCTGGCTAAGCTAAGAATTAATAGAAATAGTTTTCAGTTTGTGTACTCTAATGCTTAAAGACTGCAGGAAGAAGTAGTATATGAATAAATCTAGTTCTCATTGTTGACAAGAACTGGGAAGTTGGTAAGTGAGTTTTAAGTAGAATTGCAACTTGAAGATGACATTCTCAATGTATGGATGCATATGAAATTTATTCTTGGTTTCAATACCATTCAATTAGTGTGGTCAGTTATTATGGGTAATATCTGCCAGAAATCAGACATGTGGTGCAATTTGAAATGGTAAAACTGAAGTCTGCAATTGTGTTATAAAATGAACTTTGAAGTGATACTTATTAATTCTCCTATGCCAATTTAAAGTTCTGATCTGCAACTCTTTTTTTAGCATGATAGTATCAGTCTTCACTGCTCTCACTCTGCAGTGCCAATACCAAGATCTTCCTGTCTTGTGCAGTGACATTTATAAAGCTTTTATAACGGTGTCTTTGGGCAGGCTGGGTCCACTGATTCAGGCATAGTAGGAACTAGGAGCTTTTCCAAAATTTTGACAAAATCTTTCGTCGTGACCTTCTTTCTCCTCTCAGATAAATCATTTAATCTTTCTTTGGTTCAGTTTTGCTGTCTCTAGAAAAAAAWTACAACATGATATTGCTGCTGTAAAACTTCACTCGTGGTCTGCCAAAGTGCTTTGATATACTGAGATTTAAGGCACTGCCGAACTGCCTGCCTTACACAATGGCTGCGGCGTCCTGTGCCTGGGGACTGGCCTCCAGTGGCTCATCTTCAAACAGGAGGGAGCAGCCAGGCAGTGACAGCCCCTCTTCATCTCTCTGAAAAACATTACACAGGTAAAATGTCCTCTGTGAAACCCTGTCAGCTTGACTTTTATTAAGGTGATGATATAATTTGGATGCACCAAAGATGACCGACGTTCAGCCTTTGAAGGAGAGACAGTTAATTGGTGGGTAAGAGTTGTGGTTTTGAGGACATTCGTGACCTTTCATGATGCTGCTCGTTCATGTTATTTCAGACGAACTAATAAAAGCTGCCTAGCACTTCTCTGTAAGACTTTGCTACAAAGGATGCTGCTCTGCCAACTTTCAAAAACAATGGGTGGAAACGCTAGACTTGATAAAGAAACATCACCTATAATTGTCAGGTTGATTTAATGGCCTTATAACTGCAGGTGGTCACACAGACATAGTGCATACCTCCACCATCCAGGTTTGAGAGTCCTCAGAAACCCTGACAGTGAGGAGTCTCCGTGGCTTTCAACTTGCTTATAATATAGAAGCATGTTGGTTTACTGGTTTAATCATATTATTTTAACTTTGCAGCCCTCACTGAGGCTGCCTGCAAGGTGACTTCTCCTTGCTTTCAAGCTTGATGTGCGTTTGCTGAACCCACAGGACTAAGTGCTGAATGCCAGGCATTGGGCTTACAGGTGCTTACACTAGCATGGTGATGGTCCTTATGGCACTCCTTTTTTGTCTTTGACTGCTACCCCTATTCTTCCTCAGTTCTTACACCTCTCATTTTAATAGAACCACTATTGTTCCTTGTGTAACTTTTCTCCTCTTGTCCCTGCTTTTCCTGCTGAAAATCCTGGCTTAGTATCACATGCTGAATAACTCAGTGGCAGCTTGAAGTGTTTGCTGGGACAGGGCTTATTACTGGGCATCACTGATTCAGGTGTATGTAAAATGAGGAGAAATTTCCAATGAAAATAGCTGGATTTTTGCATGGATGAGATCAGAAGATGGATCCTAGAATAGTAGACATTTTACATGTATTTAAATTATTTTTGGCTTCCTAGTCTTTAGCAGAAATGTTTTCATATTTCAGATTTATTTGGAGCAACAGCATTTTAAATGAGGTGCCCTGTGGAAATTTACAGTACAGTTTATTGTCCTTCCCACTTTCTACCGAGTGCTAAAYTCAATGCAATGTTAAAATGTTTAAATGTGTCTTATAGAATATTGCTAAAAATAGGTTTAATAGCCACTGCCAATGTTTTTGCATGTGTGACAGAATAATTCAGTGTGGCTTGTTTAGATTTTTTTCTTTGAGCTTCACCTCCTGCTAGTGATGGCAGATATGAATAATGTTTAGCTTTAAAGTGACTGGGGCAAGAAACCTCCAAATATCTGCCAGAAAAATGAAATAGGATTAGTGTATAGTTCTGACCACATAAACAGTTTTACAAGTATATTATTCTAAATCAAATTCAATTTGTTCATTTGTTTTCCCAGTTTAAAGTTCTTAGGTGTGTAGCAGAAAAGAGAGAAGATGGGTTTTGTGCTGTAGCAACTGGAGGGCAGTGATGGGGACCCGGAAAAAGGTCGGAGGCTGAGGCTGTACAGTGCAGTTTTAAGCTGCACTCCTGCCCCTTGGTCCTGCATGCGATAGTCTGCCAGTGCCATGGCTTGTGAGGACAGTGACCTACATAGGATTCAGGTTTTAAAACTGTAATAAGTCTGCTCCTACAGGAGACCTGTGTTGTAATCTGTCTGGTGACATAGTTATCTAGTTTGAATGTGTGCCAGTAATTATACGAGCAGCCAAGCACAGAGTCAGTGCTGAAGAAATGCTCCTGTGGTTCTTTTCAGGCTGTTTACAGCCACCAAAAGCTTCCATAGTTAGTCAGCT
Organism: Oceanodroma leucorhoa; assembly: GCA_030449065.1. NCBI lineage: Eukaryota > Metazoa > Chordata > Aves > Procellariiformes > Oceanodroma > Oceanodroma leucorhoa. The sequence continues at coordinate 14,543,051 of JASVER010000003.1, read as the reverse complement.
TTATAGGACAGAGATGCTGCCGTACATTTGCAAGCATTGGGGCATTTTTATGGTACTGCATAAATAATAATCACATGCAAATGGAAATTAAAAAAAAAGTCCAAGGCAATAGAAAATTGGCCCAGGAGCCTCTGCAGGTTCACTGATGCAAGCGGGAGCTATATGCCCTTTTTTTAATGTATGCCCATAATTCATGGGATGTCTCTACTAAGCAATTGTTCTGTCCATGCTTGGGGTGGAAAAATAGTTTTTGAAAATATTTCTGAGAATTGCAAACCTAGATGATAATCAGATTTTATCAGAGGCATGGATAGCCAGACACTGCACAGCTGGCAGAAGGTAATGGCATTTGGATGAATGCTTGGGCTTAACCATTTTGCAATTGACTTTGGTTTACTATTTTCAGAATTCAGTAGAATATTTCATTCTTTGAACCTATTTTTAACACTTYAGGAAGTGTTTCAAAGGGCAGCTGGCTTCCCTGACTTTTGTGGTGGTGCACTCCTCCCCCCCACCACTTTTTTCCCTGGGTCACTCTGTGACCTCAGGAACTCCTGATAAACTTTGGCCTTTGTGTGATGAGTTGGGTGTTGAAGCGTCCCTTGACTGTTCACAGAACTCTTGCATGGCTGAAGTAGGGGAACGGCACTGACCGTACCAGAACTCCTGTTACCTAACCCAGGTGGGGGATGAAGTTGGGGACAATTTGTCATCCCCTGACACCCCTATCTGAGTCTTAAGTAGAATAGCACCATTGTTGCTGAAATCCTGAGAATCTTCACGGATTACTAAAGCCAATCATCTTGCAAACCTATGAACAGTGGTCCTAAGTGAGACCCTTTGAGTCCTCCYGGACTGCAGCGGGCTGCGCCCAGAGCCTCCCTCTGAGTGGGACACCCCTCGGAGCTCGCAAACTCTCGAGTTTGTGATATTCAGAGGACCGCCGGGACCTGGGCTGAAATACTTCTCAGCCGAGATACTCCTCGGGGCTCAACCCTTCACCCGTTGAGAAATGCCAAGACATTTAACGTGAGTATTTCACAGAGACTCAAGGTGAATTTTTAACAGGTACCTTTCTCTAGTTTTAGGCCTTTATAAATTTGTCRAGCTTTGGGCCCTTATGTGTGAATCCATCTAGATCGTTTGTGTGTATTGATTTAGATAACCAGTAATAAGCATAATCTGTAATCAAGTCGCTTTAGTAATTATAGTAAACCTGATGAGCTCACTTTCTAACTGTTAAATTAGTCAATGATTAAGTGTTGTTAAAAACCTTGTGATCTACCTCAAACTGTGAATGAACTTTAAATTGCTGCTAAACACATGTAATCCCTTAGGCATAAACCATTGCCCAAGTCTGAGACTAGGGGTAGATCCAGCTGCACCTAGACTCCTCTCTGAGAAGGAGTTTAGAAAGCAAGGGGGTCTTCTCTGAACCTCGTGRCTCAACAGGAGGGTCTCTCTTACCCTTTTGTCCTCAATCTCTGCACAAATCATTCCAACACATTTCTGACAGGATTTCCCCTGTGTATGCTTAATCCATGTAATAAGTAATAGAGTGAACCTTGCTTTCGAATTCTGTTAAGTTGTGCTTCTATAAAATTCTATTAAAAATCACTTCTTGCTGATACCTTTGCCGGTGATTCTTTAAGCAGCCTCAAAACTACTCATTCGCGACAACTTGGTTTTAAGTATGTCCACAAAACATTTATAACTTTAAAGCATAGAAACACATTTACTTTTATAAAGACTTTTTTTCTCTTTCTAGGAAGGCTGTACTACCTCCCTTTCCCCACAGGCTTACCCAGCAAGCTGTATAAAGAGAAGTGGGGCCTGTGGCTGCTAAAGAAAACAGTCGAACCAGACAAGCATTTGCTGAGAGCTTAACCTGGAGTTTGTGCCAGATTGAGTATGCAAGCCTTACTGAGAGGCTTCTTTCCTTCATCAGGCATCAAAATTGTTTTCTTTTGTGACCGCAGGCAGAGGGATGCTTGGRGTATGTTAGAAGCCATGAGTTAGACTATATCTGTCAGATAGTTATGGCAGCGGGTGCTCTCTAAGGATGCTTGGTGTGGGCAAAACTGCATGCAGGGGAGACAGGGTAAATGTCATTGCATTTAGCTGAAGCTGAACTTGGGGCTGCTTTCCAGCCAGCAAGTGTGAAGCTAGCATTTTACCTCTGCAGTGTGCTGCCATTGCAGCACTGGCTGTTTTTCACAATTACCTAATAACTTTCTGCATTGCAGGTCTGCATGCATGCAGCTTTGTTGTTTATATCATTACCTGTCATAAAAAAAAAAAAAAAAAGGCAAAAGACATCTTAACATCTGCAGATATGACCACCTATATTCCATAAAAAAAAAAAAAAAAAGGCAAAAGACATCTTAACATCTGCAGATATGACCACCTATATTCCTAAATAGGGTAAGAAAAGTAATATTTTGTACTGTTTTGTGGTTGATGTGGAGTTTGTGCTATTTGTGAGGGTAAAACAACACTGAGGCTAGGAAACTAAAGGCTTTTATACCTTCTTCTCGTGAAGAGAAAATTTCAAAACTTATTTCCCATGAGACACCCAATTCTAGAAAATAACCTTCTTTTGAACTTTTAAAGTAGGAGCCAGCAGGGGCTTTTCTTGGCCAGCAAGGGAAGGGTTTGCAGGTTCCATAAGGACCATCATCCCCAGGCCGTGCAATGAAGGGAAAGGCGGTATCTCTTGAGCACAGGCGTTGTCAGAAGGAGGCTGGCCAGAGGTTGTCTCCTACCTGTTTCTGAAGGTAAAAAAAAATTTTATCGTGTATGCAGTTATTGTGAAACCCAAGCCCAGATCATGAGAGAAACCCTTAACTTATTTTTAGCAGTTCAGAACACTGATAAGCATTTTATTAAAGTATGTATTCTGACTATGTCCCAGTATCTATGAAAAGCCAGATGAAAGGAAARTAAGTGTCACATTTCAAGAAATTGTGATGCTGTAGTGTAGGTGTCCAAATGCTGATGCGCTCAGACAACTATGCAACCAGGTATGGAACTTTTGGCTTATAAAATTGTGATTATAAAGAGGAAACATATGGAAGACTATCGTCTGAAATTCTGAGGGAGAACTGGTGTGCTTCATCTGGATTTCAGAACTGATGCCATAAGAAAACCAGTGAAACAAGCACARGTTGCAGCTTTCTTGTCCTAGCAGTTAATATTGCAGAATATGGGAATGTTTTGKACTTCCAAATATCAAGCTACTGCTTCAGTTCTTATTGTGGATTTAAAGGTATAATTTGGGCATACAAGTTTGGAGATGTGTGGAGATACTAAAGCAATGGGAATATATCCTTCTGTGGGAAGGAAAAAGTAACTATGGTCAGGAAAGTCATTTGATCTTACTGGTGTAGTTTTGCAGAAAAGATACATCATCTTCARGACCTAGCTGAAAATGTAAGTGGTTGCATAATTGAATATTAAAGCTTCTAGTACTTATCCTGTTCATTCCCTTGGTAGTTGTGTTTTAATACTCCTAACACAAAATAACCCCATAACAAAATAATAGAATTTAGAAATGAAGAGGATGAGATATTGGACTTGGATATTGGTGAGCATTACTTCATCTTCTTTTCATAGAAGGTTTCCTGCCCTGATAAAATACTGAACAGCTTGTAAGTGAGCACAGTTTTTTAGCTTTTGTACACCACTGTGAATTTGTGAGGTGAGTGTAGTTGCTGCCCAAGGATGCAATACTTGTTGGAGGCTTAGGTATGAGAAACTGAGTCAGGTTACCCAGACCCTGAATGCTTAAGTATTTCACAATATAATCTTGTTAACCTGCAATTATTGTATCTGAATGCCTTATAGTTGGCAAAAAAAGAAATGGTGGTCTCTTCCAACATCTCAGCAGGTTCATTAGATTAGCTTATTATTCAGACTGGACATAATTTTTATGAAATATACTATTACATATTTACTGATTTGTTTGTTAATATGCCACAAAGTACTGTGATGAATCATTACAACTAATCTTATTTGCTAAAATAAATTAATGAGGTGTATTTGTTAAAGCTATATTTTTTATGTTTTTGTATTCTGTCTATTTGCTTTCTTACGAAAGTGCTTTGTTTAATAAATCTGCAGGCTCTTTTCCTGTCATTAATTCAAAATAGATGTGGAAGGAGATTTTCTTTCAGATATAGTCCATTTTGCTTCAAAATTATTTTTTTTTAAATGGCCTTCAGTATAGCAAAGGGAAATTATTTTATGTGCTTTAGAAGGGTATGTTAGGTGTTTTTCCATGAGTTTCACACCAATATTTTGTGCATTGGTGTAATGGAAACATGTTGCGTACTCAACCTTTGGACCAGGTGTCAGTGGTTCCTTTACAAGTTCCGGCATCAGGCTGGCTTCACTGTGTAATAAACTATTTGGTAAAACTTGTACAGATGTTGGCTGGTAGAGGCAAACTGTCCTGACCTGTTCAGTGCTGCAGGAAGAACAGCAGACAGGGAAAAAGAGAACAGCTCCTTCTTAACATGATCTTGTCTCACTGAGGCGAATTAAAATAACCATGTCATTTATCTGTGTCATTTCCTGTCATGTGCTGCTTAGCAGTGTATCTATGACCAACCTTTCAATACTCTGTCCTTTCAATACAATTTAATCTTCTGCCCAATTTATTTGCTGTTACCAAAAGTCAGTATTATATTACTGAAGCATATCCATGCTGGAGAATATAGATAGTAAAATACGGACTGTGCTTTATGCTCATTATAAGTTACATCCTTCTATTTAAGGAGAAGTAATGGAAATAGAGTTCATGCATTATGGTTCAGTGATGCAATATGTTTTTACCTTGGAGCACCAGAGGATTAGTAATTATACCTATCACTTAAAAGGAGGAAAAAAGGATGTGTCCAGCTTATGGTGGTATGTGCCGTTTCCTCAACTCTGTGTTCTCTTTGGAGGGAAAATCCCTGAAGTGAATCTGGCATAACAATACTAGCTCCTTACAGTATGTGGCTCAGACAGGAAAGAGTTGAATATTATGTTACTCCATATTTGTATGGAGCGTCAACAGCCATAGCATCAATATGTTGGAGGTGCTTGTAAAGCAGTCTTGAGTACTGCAGATTTAAATTTGTAATTCGAAGTCAGAATGTGATAATTGCTTTCTACTCCATTCTGCAATTTTGGTTTAAAAAAATCTTATTTAAAATTAAGTTAGCATTAGAAATGTCTTTATTCTTTGTTTATCTGGTACTGTATTACAATTTGCCAAAAGCAGTTTAGGCAGCAGTCACCCTTAACCGTTCAGAAAGTGCAAAAGAGGAATGACAGTAGGCTTTTGTTTTGTCAATTGTTGTTTTGTAAACAGGGATAACTGATTTATCTGTTATCACAGGGTGGGTCCTCTCTACCTGGTTGTTGATGTTTTTTATTTTTTTTTTCTTCATAGCTGTGGACATTTATTAATTTCATGTACTGATTATCTTAAACAGCTTRGTGTCTCTTTCTTAGTTGCACAGCACCTTACACAATTAGTTTGAGTCGTGAAAAAATTACGTAAGTCCGCAGACTTTCCAGACTCTTGAGACTTCACAAACCAGTGTTYTATGGATGTTAATTTCTATATAGAGTCAGTGCCTTGGAATTTGGGTTCCAGAGAGCAGTGTTTTTCAATGTTGCAAAATCATATTTTCTTCTTGCTAAAAAAGACATCTTTGCTAGCTGTTTTTGTGATGGCTGAAGGTTCATAAACTTCTTGTATGCTTTCCATTGCCACAGGGTCACAATACTTATGGGAATAGAGGTTCCAATGTGGGGGCAATAAATACTAATATTTCCTTATTTTTATTAAGTGAAAATGTATCCAGTCTCACTATGATATTCATAATTACATAAAGGTCAGATTTTTCTTAGGTTAAAGTTTTTCTGCTCTGCATCTCTTACTTGTCTGTGGCATTTAGTACTATTACAAGAAAATATAGATAAGTTTTTTGTTTCATTTTGGAAATAAAATCTAAACTGAAATATGCAAAATTCGCTGAGAAGTTCTTATCATAAAAAATGAACCCCTCTTAGTGATTTGTTACAGTCTTTATTTTTCATTTCATATACTCTTTCCTGCAGATCTGCTGTGATAGTTGGCTAGTTTAATTACTGCTTCTCTGAAAGCATAAGTATTTGTAGAGTCTAAAGTGTGTCATTTTTCTTTAGAGGGGACCACGATGGGAAGAGAATGAAAGTGAAGTGTTTGCAAATTGGCAGTGTAGGTGTATTTGTGTGCACCCTTAAAATCTGCAGTTATTCTGACAGAATGACAGCTGCGAAGGTGCAAAATTCAGAGGGTCTGAAGATCCTTTTAGAAAACTCATCATTACTCAAACACAAACTAAGTAGACATGTAACCAATGGAACGTTTAAGGAAGATAAAGTAGAGCAGCAGTTGCTGCTGTTTTGGTTCTTCTGGATGCTTACAATTCTTGGGTTTTTTTCCTCAAATAGTCTCAATAGCCCTCTTGCCTGTGTTAGCAGTAATTTTCTAACTAAATGGAATTTCAAAGACAAATGCCGGTTTCTCGATGCCAAAACTTGTCACGGAAAGGATTGCTTACAGTGGATCTCTCAGTCGACAGACCAGGGAGAAGAAAGGTTAGCTGCTGCAGCATTCTTTTGCCTCTGTAAACAGCAGAGTGCCCCAACTCTCACTGGCTTTGCAAATGATAAAGCTATTCAGCACCTATAAAATTTACTTAATGTCTCAGACCTAAGCTTGGGAACCACTCAGCAGTGGCAGTATGTCACAGACTTGTTATCAGTATGTGGCTTAAAAATGCTAATATTATTGGACTTTGATCTATTGTCATCCTTGTGAAAGTGCCAGTCCTACAGGTATTCAAGTATTTGACTAGCCTAGTTTATTCATTTCACACAGAGCCAGCCCAAAGTATGCCTAAAGTCATAGCCAGCCTAAAGTCATCTTGTGCACCTCAAAATATTTTCCCAGTCCCTCTTGCCCAATCTTTCTTAATGTATGGTGATGCATTAAGGCCCAATTTCTCAAGCATGTTCTTTAACTTTTTTTTTTTTTTTTTTTTTTTTTCATTGAGAAGACAATCAGCTTTCTGACTAATAGTTTTGGATCAATATGCTCTGTTCCACTGTGCTGGTATTCTCCAAAATCTACAACCTCTAGAAATCAGCAGGAATGTGACTCAAGCTTGCTTCTTGAGCTTATAACAAAAAAGCAGTCCAGGAAAATAAAGAATACTTTTTCTAGGGAAGCTGCAGGTCTACAGTAATTTAATGTAGTCTTCAGCAGACATTTTCTGGACTTGAGAATCTGCAATTTTCCAGATATGTTATAGAGGACCCTCACTGGTGTGTGTGACCTCAAATGCGTTTGTCCTTTCCTACCCATTTGATCTCTGTTCCATTCATTTTATGTGCCTTGCCCATGATGATTTTGTTTTGTGTTTAGTGTTCTGCTGAAGAACTGAGTGAGCTGAGACCCTCCTGGGACATGTCACCTTAAGTTTAGGTCTCTTTGCTAGTAACATGAGTATCTAATTGCAGTTGTTTTCAATGACCGAGAGTTTCTTTTGATACTAGGTGATGCAGATGTATCTGCCATTTTGTGGGATTGCCATATCCAATGCCCAGCTATTTGCAGCTTCAAGGAAGGAATATGACAGAAGCAGGGTAAGTAAAAAATGTATATTGGACAATATCAAACCTTCATCTCTTGTTCCTTCAGATTCCAGCTATGCATACATGTTTGCTAAGCAGACAGTTTTAAGTATGTTTTAATTTCAAAAAATGCATTTTCAACAGACACCATCTTGACTTGAGGCAGCAAGCAGAGAGCGTGGGAGGGAAATACGCTCGTGGTGGTGGCTGTTGTTTCCTGATGTCAATTCCATGTTTTGTAGTGCTGAAACAATTGCGTTTGACACAGACAGTGCAGGAGAGTGTTACTTTGGCAGAGATTCAAATTCTCATAAAATTCCAGTAATATCAAACCTTTGCTATCCTGAATTTGTAATATTCAATTCATGTGCAAATAATGTGGATATATCTTTATAAAAGTAAGCAAGAAAAAAACCTGTATGTGAAGAGTTTTGACAGCATATGTCTGCATAGATACATTACTCATGATTGTTGATGCCATGCATGAGCTGGGACAGGAGGCTCCAAAGAAGTGAAAATAATGCTGAGCTCATATGTCATTTGCTTCTCAGAAAGGTCTTTATTTTTTTAAGAAATAAAATGGTAAATTTGAGGGTTTTTTATAATTGTTGGCTTTTTTTTTTTTTTAAACACCTTTCCTGCAATGATGGGAAATGATACTTTTCTTATCATGGATCACAGTTCCAAAGCTTCGGTAGAAATACCACTGGTAGTACTGAACCTACTCTTGCTTCACAAAGCAGGGAAAACTACAGTAGGGTGGGTCTGTGTATTGAGCACTGACATTTGTATATTTAGGATTTTGGTGCTTTCCATGTATGGAAATTAATGCTTTCCATTACTCTGAAAACTAACAATAGCCTTTTCTAATGGTGTAAAGGGTCATGAAGCATCTGAGCTTGTCTTCTGTCCAGGTCTGACTACAGACCATTATATTTTGGGGTGGAGATGTGGAAGAGACTTGTGGAAAAAATATTCTCTGCCAAAGATTTTTTTTGTTTGATGTTCAAACAAAATAATTGTTTGACTACATAGAAACTTAAAATTTGCTGCAGATTCCCAGCCTACAGGGAACAGTGACAGACTTTTGAGGAGTTGGCATTTAATCTTCTGAGGGAAGCATTCAGCAGAAAAGAATTTACTATTAGAAAATGGTAAATTCTGGTGATTGGACACATCAGGAAACTGGATTAGAGATACAGAATCTTTGTTTCTTGTTGCCATTACAGCCATGCGAGGCATAACAAATATCATTGGCCTTTGACAGCTACATGGTGGCCTGTACTTAATTGCATTTCTGACCTCTTAGTGGTCTTTGGCTTTGCCTAGTCCATGGTTGAAATTAGTTGGCGAGTAACACATGATGGACAAGCCCATACTTTGCCTTCCCTGTCAAACTGGACACCAATGGTGGCAACTTCTAGTGTCTGTGGCCAACATTTTGCTGATGACCACTGTGTTAGGAGAGCTAAGACCACTAATGTTTATATGCTTACCTATATTGATGTTCTTTGGTGTGGGTGCCCTAAACCAGAATAAAGGAAAAAGCACACTTCTTTGGACCCATGGTAAGAAAGAGCATGGCCTATTATTTTTAAAGTTGATGAAATGAGAGGGGAAGCCCTTCATTTTAAAACATTGTATTTTACAGATATGTTGTTAGTGGTAAAGACTGGATCAGAGTGCTATTGGAATATGGAAGTATTGATGTGTTGTTTTCTTTCCAGCTTTGAACATGCAAAATGGGTAATAAATGAATAAAATGGAGTTTAAAGCACCAGCAAATTCAGTATAGCAAATCAAGTAACTCAATCCATACTGCGTACTTGGAGAGTTGCATTACAGCCATTGTTTAATTTTTGGACGACAGTGAAATAGTTTTGAAAGATTCCCATTGTTTGCTAGGAGTCAGACTGTGCCCACTTGTGAGCTAAGAAGTACTTCTTTCTTTCCTCAGATACCCCCACCCCAATTCTGTTGCCATAATCATTAAGAACTTTATTTGAATGAAGATTTCAATGGATCGCTCATTTTAAAATCAATCCCAGAGATTATGCCTCCTTTGCAGTGCTCCATGTATTTATTAATTCTACAACCAATACAAGAGTTTTCTGTCCTTGTATGTAGGCTTTACTGGAAGTAGTGAATGACCTCTTTGAGGAACAGACTGACTTAGAGAAAATTGTCAAGAAAATTATGCATCGGGCCCAGACTCTGCTGAAGTGTGAACGGTGCTCAGTATTGCTTCTGGAAGATATCGAATCACCAGTAAGTATGGCTGCACATTCTGTAGAAAGGCTAATATTTGAGTGGTGGAGCAGCTGCCTTTATTGTAGTGAAGCTGTTTCATATCATGTGTAAGTACTGAACAGCAAGTATTCTTCCGGCACGTCATTCTTAAATGTACGTTAGGTACAGGTTGAATCTTTATCAACACCACTGTTGTGCTTTAACCCCAGTAAGCAGCTAAACCCCACACAGCTGCTCACTCATTTCCCCACTCCAGTGGGATGGGGAAGGGAATTGGAAGGGTRAAAGTGTGAAAACTCATGGGTTGAGATAAAGACAGTTCAGTAGGTAAAGCAAAAGCTTTGTGCACAAGCAAAGCAAAACAAGGAATTCATTCACTCCTTCCCATCGGCAGGCAGGTGTTCTGTCATTTCGAGGAAAGCAGGGTTTCATCATGTGTAATGGTTACCTGGGAAGACAAACGCCATAACTGTGAAAGTGCCCCCTTTCCTCCTTGCCGCAGCCTTTATTGCTGAGCATGACATCATATGGTATGGGATATCCCTTGGGTCAGTTGGGGTCAGCTGTCCCGGCTGTGTCCCCTCCCAATCTGTCATGCACCCCGCAATCTATTCACTGGGGCAGCAGAGTGAGAGGCAGAGAAGGCCTTGATACTGTGTAAGTCCTGTTCAGCAATAATGAAAACATCCCTGTGTTATCAATGCTGGTTTTATCACAAATCTAAAACATGTCACCATGCAAGCTACTATGAAGAAAATTAACTCTATCCCAGCCAAAACCAGTTTAGCCACTTTTTCAAATGGAAACTGAACGGTACATTTATGATTCCTTCTGGTCATTTGAAGGCATTTAATGAGATGTCTGCAAGTTGCTGATGGATCTAACTATCAGTGGTGTGATCCATCTGATATGCTGTGATTCTCAGATTTCTGTGTGATGGAATTAGTGCTTACTACAGAGCAGCTAGGACGGCTTAACTGAGAAGCAAGGTGCTCCTGTGGTCTGCTTAAAAAAGAAAAGTGACCTGATTTGTTATCAAATATTTATTTGCTCAGTTCCTTTCTTTCATGGTATAGCCACTAGAAGGAAAGAAAAATCCTGTCTGTAGCTTCATTTACATTTACCTGGAATTTATGACCTTGCGAACATTTTCAGGCTAATGACTTATCAAACGGGTGCTGCTTGCAAGCAGTTTCAGAACCAGAAACAGCTGCATCATCAGCCCAATCTTTAGTGCTCATTTTTAGAACTAACCTTTTCTGCATACATTCCAATAAATAATTATCAGACATCTTTGTTGATATTTCTACAGTATTCATACTTTTGCATCTGTTATTGTTAACTGTAGCAAACTGAAATACTTATGTAGTTTCTATTCTAGTATGTAGCATGTTACATCTTTAATCAGAGTACTGGTCCCTCAGAAATAACAGATAAAAATAAACTCATCAAGACTTTGTTAACCGACAGTCCTGTGTATTCAGCAACTCAGCGGGCTTTACAGCAATCTAATCAGTGTCTTCACAGTAGTCCGCTTCTGAGCTTGTCTCATGAATGTTTTTTTGTGAAATCCAGTATTTGAATGTGGAAGAAAAGCAAGACGTTAAGGGCTGAACCTGCAACATGGGGAGTTTTCTCAGCTACTTTTGGTGGCCACTACTCTATGGGTTTCATTCCTTCCTGAAAGTCTTCCACTCTAGCTGTTGGCTAGGGATATGTTTCGGAGTAGCTATGTTTGCACATTTTAACAAGTTTTATTAATGCTTTGCAAAATAAATAATGAGACCCAATCTTAGTTCCTAAATGATGAAAATGCTGTGAAAAGGTAAGTCCTCTTGTTATTTTGACCTAGTAATTTTTCCCTGAGGTAACAGAAAATCTATGAGAAGAGACACATTTGCATACAAATGTCTAGGTAGTCACGTACTTGTTCTTGTGATAGGAAGAAGCTTTTGCATTGAGCAGGTGAAGTGAAAATACGACTTTCAGCATTACTGAAGTATGTTTGTTTTTTTCAATTGCTCTGTCCACCGGATCAAGGAATGATTATTTCATTGCAGAGTTCTGTTAAGTTGAACAGATGGACGTAAGCTATAGGAAAGTATTCGTCAAAAGTTGGATTTCATGCAGTTTTGACAGGGGCTTTCACTGGGACTTTGTAGTACTGCCATTCGTAGGGTATGAGAGCCTCTTTAAAAATGCTTAACATTTTTATGACTATTGTTATTAGTAGTAAAATAAGTGACTGCCTTTATATTGGTAGCTCCCTTTGGTGTTTTCAGGCTATTCAACACAAACTATCCTCCTTTCTACTGATTTGAGAAGTAGCTGAAGAATAAAAATGTTGCTTTGTAATATCATTGGGTTTTCTATCCAAATATCTTTGGATTCACTGACTCTGTAATTGATTATTTGTTGCTGGGCTGTGACAAGTCTAAATGATTATCAGAGGCAGAATCATAAGTTTGTGTGTATGGCAGAAAAAAACCATTATTTTCCTTCCTGGAGGAAAAATATGATTCTCGTTTCATTTAAACTGATAGAAATTAAGTACTTGCAGTGGAGTATGCCCTAAATTACACTAGCTTTCATAAAAGCAAGATTGAGGTTTGTATTTCATTTATATATTCTCTGTTATAGAATTTTAATATTTCTAGTTTATTTTCTCTTTCTAGACCCCCCACACTGGTTTTATAATTACAAGATACAGTTCTACTACATTTTTATGAAATGCCACTATGTTTGCAAGTATAATATGATTTTTATTTTTCACAGAACAGCACATTGTGTTAGTAGCAGGCTGTGGGTGGCATTGTTCACTTCATTTTTCTGCTCTTGGTATTATTTCTACCTTTGAGCACAGAGGGTTTTTTCCCAAACCACAGGCAATGAGTTCTCATTCCTCTAGACCAAATTCTGAAATATGGACAGCCAAGGTATTCAGTTAAGCCTTAAAATTTTTTAAACAGTTATAAATCTTAGGTTAATTTGGAGTAGGAGAATAGCATCTTGCCACCCACTTGATCATTTTTACAAGTGACAAAACAGTTATTTTCCTGATTTCCCCCTATTTTGGAGGGTTAACCTATATATCAAAATAGATCTCCATAGAGTAACTCAGTGTTAAGCCAAGTCTAAATTATTGTCATTTGTACATCGTGTGAAAAGCTTTTACAATACAGAACCAAAGTGGAAGATGGGGACTCATGCTAGCATCCAGAAACATTACCTGAGTCCTGTGTCRCATTAGCCACTCTTAAAAATGTTTCACTTATGTGCTGTTGGCACATACTGTTCAAGGAAAATTGATTGCAATTAATAGTGCAAATGGGTCCTTCTGTTTATTTTCCCATATTAAAAAAAGTGAAGTTTGGGTAAAGCTCCATAATTCATGTTCCAAAGCCCTTTGAAGGGAAGCATATACTGTTGCAGAAAATAGTTTTCTTCATGAAACTAAAGAGATAATTTCATTTGAYATTGTTTGTTAGTGAACTATGTGCAGTGTATTTTGAACTGAATTCTCCATTGGGGGAATACAGATTGAATTTTTATTCCAAGACCATTGGATAAAAATATGGTTTAAATATAGGAACCTTACGTTACTGGTTTCTTACATATTTATTCATTTTAATAACAATTTTAATTACTTTTTTTGTGACAGGTGGTGAAATTTACAAAATCCTTTGAGTTGTTATCTCCAAAATGCAGTGCTGATATTGACAGCAGGTTAGTGCTCATGTCTTCTGTGGTAATGGATTACTTTATTTTTCACGTAGTTTTAAATTTGCTTGATCATAGTTTTATTTTCTTATGGAACTTTGGGTAAATTTGATTGAAGAGTGTGAGCCTACAGTTTTTACTCAGACAAGACTGTTGCTTGCTTCAAATRGAGACTTGCTTGAATAAATATATATGCCTATGTTTATATATATATGTGTGTGTGTGTAGGAACTAACATTGTATCAGTGTCTCAGAGAAGAAACCAGGAAATAACTGATGACTTGTTACTGTTAAACTCATGGAGAACACACAAATGTTGTTTTGCATGGTTAATACTGAAGTAAAAATTACAAAATTATTTTAGATTGTTTGTTGATCTCTTACAAAATGCCTCCTTACAGTTGTGTTGAAAAGGTTTCCAGTAAAATTTTATTTCTGCTCTTGTCACCAAGTTGGAAAGCCTAAAAACCTCAGAGAACATGTATTTCCTAGAAATTGTGTTCCTGTGACTAAATCTTGTTTGGGAGCCCAGTCAAAATAGAAGTATATGTTTTCCTTAGTAGAATCTGTATTTAAACATTGATAAAGGGCTAACTGTAAGTTGTAATAGAAAGAGCTTTTTGTCCATGTGGGGTTACTGTATTAATTCCTACACGATAATACAGCTGGTAACAATTCACATAAAATGTCCTACATATGCAACGAGTGGATGAAGATTCAGGGGTATTGTGAGAAGGTTTCTCGCATCTTTCAGGGCCCAGACTCGTTGATTATCATACACGTTTTATGCAAATCAATTCATACTGATTCTGAGTTAGAATTTTCCATGTCAAATGACTGCCATAATGATAAACCTAGCCTTCTGTCCACCTTGCTATCCATAGCTTAGCAAACGTGAAGACTACTTTGTGCTTTGCCATATTTAAGCCCTTYAAGCAACTTTTAAAAATATTTTGGGGTAATTTGCCTTCTTTTGTGCTTTATTTCTTTACCTCCAGTGTGGTAAGAAGCTACCACTTCATTAAGATAAATGTGCACATTGTACTCCAGATTATGACAGGTCATAATTCTTAATGCTTTTCATGGATTGAAAAACATTCAAATTTTTACAGCATTACWAAAATGGGTAGTGTTATTTTTAAGATGTGCAAGCTGACAGCAGAGTCCAGGACCACACAGAAARGTGGGTAGAGGCTAGATCTCTTCCATGCCCTACCCACTAGTTGAGAGATGGAAATGGTGAGACAAATGGAAAAGGAAAACAAGTGTTAAAAAATAGGAAGGTTTAAATATGAATAAATAATCTGCTGATTCATCTGGGAATCACAAGTTACTGCTTTTGACAAAGAGCTTCAGAGTAGCAGTTGGTCTTTCCTAGGTCAATTAAATTGGTGAAAATACATTCCTTTTGTTCAGGGACAGGAGTGTGAATCAAGGGATGTGGTTGTTATTCCTGTTTTTCTCAAACTTGATCTGTAGCCAGATTAGTCAAAACAATGTAGAGTGGTGTCAAGATAACCAAGCTGGCTCATTTCTTGTTACCATAGTTATATTAGCATGTTACCAAAAAGCAGTTTGTAGTATCCTGCTCTGCATGTAGTCAAGTCAAGATTATTTTAACTTTAGTCTGAGACATGAATAAACACATGCGGCCTGGTAGCTAGTCTTTATAAGATTTATAAAGGTATATTCTTGTGCATCTTAATATAAAGATTTATTGCTTTTTCTTTCATTTTTCATCCAGTGGAGAGTGAAGTTGGTTTTACAAAGACCAAGGTTAGACGGGCAGATATGATGTCACATTTGGATCTAGCACAGGCACAGCTTGAGTTATTGGCACTATAGAGGGAAAATAAAGGTTATTTAGGATCAGAACAATGCCACAAGCCCTTGACACTTGAGCATTTTTCTAGTGAGTTTTGCCCTTTTCATTCTACGTTCTGCAGCCCTAACTGATGTAAAGTCATGAGACCTTTCATGTGGAAAAAAATGGCAAGATGAGTTTCTTCATCATCACACCAGTGAAGATAAATATTATTTCTTTGAGATTCTAGTGGAAATCCAAAGAGTTTATAGGCTGACAACAGTTCTAGTTATAAGTTTTATCTGAAAGAGAAAGAAGCTCCAAGGACGTTATAACTTTTCATGTCCTAACATACTTTCTCACACAGTTTTAGAAGAAATTGGCTTTTCTTTTGCCCTTCTTAAATACAGCTGATAGCAGTTCACCTGTTTAGTCCCTAAATATTATAATAAGTAGTCATATCTCTTTTTCTTTGCTGTTGGTTGTAAAGAAATACTTTGCAAGACTGCACTTGCATTTATTCAGTTTTCAATTTTCCAGCACACATCATAATCAAGTTTATTATCCATATTGGCACACTGATGCTCTCCTTTTTGCCAGTCATTTTGTTCTTGAAGTACAGGTTTGCCAAGTCGCCTAAATTTTCTCTCCCTGTGAAAAAAGATTACATAAATCTTAGAAGCCCTGAGGGTTCAGTTCTGACATATTCTGGATGAAGATGAGCCTGAGGGAAGGTGCTGTGGGCTATGTCTTTCCTGCACAGGAGAAGTCATCTTGGCAGATAATGTAGCTGAGATTACAGCTCTCTAACCTTGAGTACTAGTGGCAGTGGAAAGGTCAGCTGCCCAAGCCAGAGTGTGGGTTGTGTGGGAGAAAATATCTGTGCTCCCTCCCATTTGGGCTGGTACAGAGGAAGTGCTGAAATCYCTGCTACTGCTGTTTCACCACCACTGTCCCTGGGATGATAGGCACTCAGGTACTGCCCCGTTCCCTGCAGTATTTTTATGCTGCTTAAGGCATCTTTCTGCTCTTCTAGTCGTAGGAGCTGGAAGGGTTCATGTTGCTGTTTAGAGAGGATTGAAGGTAGCCGTGATTTTGGCTGTACCACTTCCCTACTGTACTTTCTGCCATCCCTGTCAAGGAGGCTTTGGGGGGAAGATAGCAAGGCAAGCAGCTGCATAAGGGGAGCCTGCAGCACTGCTCGGTGCTCTTGAGCTGGGTTTACTCTCCTGCCTGGCATGCGGTGCTCCTGCTAGTGCGTGGGCAAGACAGGGAGATGGTGGCGTGCAGCTGCCTGCATCAGTCCAGCAGGACTCACTCACGGCTTTCCACAGTTTTGAGAAAATTGTTGCTTGTGATTTTTAGAGTAGCTTCTGAGTGTTCTGAGCTGCTGAGGATGAAGAGAGAGCCAGCTGGCTGTGATTTGCATCAGAATTAAGCACTGATATTTCCTCCTAGTGAAAGTTGAGTGCCTCTCTTCCAGAGTGTAGTTGTAAAGCTTGCTAGGAATGGAGATAACATAGTAGAACACACTTTTAAAACTTCTTGCTGAATTATATCTTGTTTCTTTTACTTGAATTCATTTGCCGCTTAAAATCCTTGACACCCATAATCCAGTCCTGATTTAAAGTGTCTTATAATGTAATGATAATATCATCCTGATTTTTAAAGTATGAACTGGGAGCTATGCATTTGAAATTAGATTCTTATCCTTAAAGATTCTTTTGCTTCTCAAGTATTGATGTCCTGAAATAAATTATAAACATGAATTTTTTACTTAGCTCAGAAACCATTCTATTTCTGTAAAGGGTCCTGTCAAAGTATACACATAACATTTATTACAGTCACTCAAAATTCTTATCCCAAATTAAAGTTGATACACTTAGATTTATTTGTGTAAATCATTATTATTATCTTTATTTATAGTCTTTGAAGAATATTGAGTTTTCTTTCAAATGAGTGACTTAGTTGAATTAGTCTCCAGAAAATCAATGCAACCAACAAAAATCAATCCTTTCACTTTGATTGAGTCTTCCTTTTGCATCCTTCTTTCATTCATGTGCATTACTTTGAAGCTTCAAATTATTGTAGTCTTCTCCATAGCTGCTCAGAGTCACTTTTTTTCCTAAGTAATGTTTCTCAGGTGTTGAAATTCGCTCAGTTCTCTTCTCAAAACAAAGACAACATGCATTTGTTTATTCACACATGAATAGCTATACCTTCCAATGTCAAAAACCTGTCTGCAATAAGTGAATGAGAACTTTCCTGCTGATTAGATGGGGTACAAGGTGAGGACTTTAAGGTCTGTGTAGATACTGAGTTTTCTGGAGAAGTTGTGGTGGAGTGTGGTGAGTTGAGCCCATAATTCTAGCGTCTTATGCTCATTTACTGGCAGCTCTCTAGCCCCTCAGTAGTTGTGGCAGAAGCTCAGCCAGGAAAAAAAAAAAAAGGAAACATTAATGTATTGTATGTCAACTTGGATCCACCTGCTGCAACACACTTACATTACTGATTGTAAGACTTATTTCATGATCCCTTCTTCAGCCACTCGGGTCTGGCATTTCAGACCAAAATTAAAAAAAATGGCATTTCCCTTGACAGGAAAATTATTGGAAGTATAAATTAAAAATACCTCAAAGTATAATAATTTGAAAAATTAAAATCTTAAAATTATATACTTCCAGGTAGCTCTACAGAAAATATTATTTAGAACTGGTTGCTTTTGATGAGCAGGCCTGTGTCCCACAGAAACTTGGAACATAATCCCACTCTTGATTCACATGTAAATGCATTTCATTATTAAATGCTGTATTTACTTGGGAGACCAATGCTATTTTCAATAGAAAGAATTGTGTAAAGGAGAGAATTTTTGATGTACCATTTCAATAAATACCAAATTATTGTTCCATAGATAATGCTTAGTAACCATTAATAACTGTGAATGGTTCTGCTGTTCCTAGGAATATGCCTGTAAGACATGCTGGACTTTTCAGCAACATKGACTGTATTCTTTTCTTCCCTTGTTATGCTTTTTGATAGTTTCAAAGACAGCGTGGAGAAATCATCATCTTATTCTGACTGGCTAGTAAATAATAGCATTGCTGAACTCGTAGCTTCCACGGGTCTCCCAGTGAACATCAGTGATGCATATCAGGATCCTCGCTTTGATGCTGAAGTAAGAGATTTTTAGAAATGTAAATATATGTCACATTTTTGACATTGCAACTAATATAACACAATTTTATTGTTATAGCCAAGTGGCTGTAAAACGTTAATATTTGTTTTGAATTATTTTTTCTATCCAGTATGTCCTCCTTCTGATCTGCTGGTGTTAACATGGTTTTATACAGTAAACACAGGTCACTGAATTAGTGTATGATTTTAGGTAGTTACTTAGTCTGTCCATGATTAATTTATTTTTTTCTATTTATAAGTGATACCTTCCTCTATTGAGTGCTTTGATATTTATGCAGAGTGATTTTTATTGCTGAAAATTCCACTGTTGGTGTTCAGTGCTAGCAGCACCATCRTTGTTAGCTGTTGGGGTGACTGAGACTGTACACACACAGAGTGTAAACAGAACCAGTATCTAGAGAGACAAATGTTGTTTGTGATCTGACTTAGCCAACTAACCTTTTAATTTGCACAAATAAAATATGCACACTGGATTAGTTATTTCTCCAAGATACATATCACTCCTAATAAAAGTTGTTTGTGTATCCTAAGGTGTTAATTCCAGCCTCAGTTAGGAAGGTGTAGATACAGATAAAAACATATACRTATACTTAACACCTAAATAAATGTTAGGCATATGGAAGGACAAATTCTTCACTGAATTCTATCCAGTTAAACAGTATTACTATAGGGGACTTGGCCAGCAGTTGGGCAGCACATTAATCAGTGGACAGCCTTGGTCAGCAAGCTTACCAAACTATATTACTGCAATAAGTGTGCTTGGAAGTGTTTCATGTTGAGGGTTTGCTTGGTTACAGTTTTATTCCATGTGTCAGTAAAGTTATTATCTCTCAAACCAGCAGATTTTGTCAAAACAAGAGAAATAAAAGGGGCCTGCTGTAGAAGCGTACAAGAAAACTGTGTTGATGCTAATTTGTTCAGAATTTCAAAAAGTACAATTAATGCCTGGGGTCCAGCTCTTGCCAAAGAGATATGCTAAAATAAAGCATGCCAATCCTTTATGTGTCTGCAGTTGTACTTTTAATATATCATGTCCTGAATAATTCAGCTATCTCTTATTTGTTTCACAGTTAGTCCTTTCCAAGTTAGAGGCACTGCCCAATTTATATATAGAAAAAGAAAACCGTTAATATAAAGGACAGTAATTATCTTCTGTTGGTGGCTTCCTATGAAAACTTAATTCTTAAATTCAGTTGTTACAATCAATTATTTCTGACAGACAGTCAAGTGTAGTAAGAGGAACATATTTTTCCTTATGACTTAGATAGAATCAAACAAACATTTGTAATTATGAACAGATATTCTGTTCTCTGCTTCTATTAAAAACAGTCTCTTCTTTTCTCCCAGACACTGATTGTCATTTTCAAATGTTGRTGCTCAATTTTCAACTCATTCACTGAGAATTTAATGCCAAAGTATTTTCACTGAGCTCATTTTAAGATATACATCTGAGGCAATTGTTCCCCTACTCCCATGGATTTTAGGCGGCACTCCACCCTGATTTCGGTGATGGGTTCTGAGTATGTACAAATAAGCACTACTCTAGTAAAACCTGAGTTATATCTTTTGCTAGCTAGATCACAGTGATCCCATCCTGCCTCCAGTATATGAATTATTGCTGGTCTTTTCTTCTATTACAGATTGCCTGTAGCACTGGCAGTTTTAGGAAGAGAACATCTCCTGATCTCCTGTGAGTGGGCTCATCCCACTCTTACTCTCTCTTCTGAAAAAATATTTTCTTTTCTTCAGATATTGCAGCAATGACCCTAAAGAATAAAGCTTATTAACCATAGAAAAGAGAGAATCAGTGACACTTAGAATAAATTGCAAAGTTTTATACTATATTAGATAGAAAACAATAAATGAGGCAGAAAATTCTCTTCAGAGCTACAGGACCAATTAAACCTACATAGAAAATCTCAAATCTTGGTTTTGACCTCATCCTTCCATTTCTTCCTAGCTTGCATTTATTCACAGTTCCCTACTTACTCTTGCCTTTCTTCTAAAAATGCACATTTCTTGTAAGCCCACTTTTATAGCTGCTTTGCTAAATCCAATTTCAGTTTGACAATTGGGAAGACTATTTCTAAGGCACACTTATTCAATGGAGGTTGTCTCTACTAATCCACCAGTGTAAGTAATCCAGGAATCGTCTGGACATTGCCTCAATTACAGTTTGTCTTTAATTCCAAATCAAAGTCAAATATTGTAAGGTTTCTGTGGCAAAGATGGCGATGTTTGTATTTTCTTTGGCAATTTTTAGAATAATACTTGTGACTTTTGGTTAATCTTACTGTGAATGAGTTTTCAAGAGAAATTTTCTCTGAGTGAGAGCTGATCCACATGGAATGACATTTGTAAATGTAAACTTACTCCTTGACATTTCTATTACTAGCATGTAGAAGSCTGCAAATGGTACCTACTGCTAATGGAAGCTGTCATTTCTGTTTTAGGCTGACCAGATTTCTGGCTTTCACATAAGGTCTGTTCTGTGTGTTCCTATATGGAATAGCAACCACCAAATAATCGGTAGGACCTTCYGCATAGCTGCATCGTTTTTGTGCTAATGTAAATTTAATTCTGTCTTTTTAATTCTATGTTCCTTTTTCTTCTTTTTCCCAGCTGAATATTGTTAAGAAGTTACGGTACCTAGGATGCATGCTAAGTATCCAAGAAGGGATGTTTTGACTTGGATACTGTATGGACTTTTTCAGCTTTCCCATTGTGTCATTGTTAAGTTATATATTGTATTGAAACTTGAAGACTAATGAGATGAAAACAAAAATTCTAACAATATTAGTGAAAAATGTTTTATATGCTTTGATACTTTTCTTGGGTCTCTCTTTTTTGTACACAACTCGGGCAACTGTTTCTGCAGTCCAGCAAAGTGGTCATTTCCCTCTTTAATGATAAACTACACAGTCAGGGAAGGCTTACTTGGAGAGGCTGTGGCAGCTGTCAGAGTTGCCTGTGGCTGTGGTGTATGCTGGATCAGGATGTGACAGGGTTTGATTGTTTGATAGGATGCTTCTCAGCTGAGATACACCTGCAACTGGCCCTGCATTATGACCTGCTTTTGGCACAAAAAGGAGTGCCATTTGTCAATAACAGTGCCAGATTCCTTTGTAACTTTCCACAGAAGAATTCAAGTCAAAGTGACAGCAATTTAAACTGGCGGGGCAAGACTTACATCCCTGTGTGTTGTGGCTGTCAGTGAGAGCTGAGATCAGTAGTGCATTGCTGAAGGCGCTCGGTGCCATGCACGATCAGGATCTTTGAGCTTATTCACCAGAGATGATGTAAAAATTGAGTCTTTTAAAAATATGGCTCATTGTTTGTTGTGAAGTGCGTATTACCTTAAAGAGTAGAAAGAAACTGAACCCTTGACTGCTGAGAGCTTTAACAGTATTTTTCTAAAAGCATATTGTAGCTAAGTGAAATAGAAATGGTATGTTGCAGTAGAACTCAGTTCATCTAGARCCAAGAGCTTTGAACACTTTTTCAAGTGGTTTAAGGAAATTACTTTTTTTTTTTTCTTCATTGGTTCAATAAATCTATGGACCAGTCATGAGAAAAAAAGATCTTATATACCCAGGTGATGCTAAACCAACTAAGATTTTAGGAATGAAGTTACTGACTGAGCAAATTATATTAGTAACTCTAAATTRCTAGGACAACTTACATGATTGCTGTTAGCAAAGTGCTCAAGTTCTTAYTCAAAGAGATCTTTAACCTTTTGTGCAAAGCGTTGCGAGTAACTTTTAGATTTGCAATATTATACTTGAAGAGTAAAGAATAACAGTTGAAAGTAATAAAGTGAGTCCTGGTATTAAAACAATCAGACTTTAGCGTGTTTATGTCCGTTTAATGATTTTCAGAATAAATATTTGCAGTTTTGCTTTTCAGTTTGAAAGATGTATTTTAAATGTTACCAATGAATAAAATGTTCTGCATTGTGAATTAACAAATGAAGATTATAATTCATATTAACTCTTTCTAAAGGGGTAGCTCAAGTGTTGAACAGGCTTGATGGGAAACCCTTTGACGATGCCGACCAGCGACTGTTTGAAGTAAGAGGCATTCAATTTTGTAGCAATGACATACTTTTTCAGCAGGATTTGGTATTTCTGGGTAATGCTGCTTCAGCCTGCTCTAGGGAGGGGGGAAGAATGTTGTCTGTATTTGTAGTTTGACATTAATTCTCAGTACTCCCCACTTAATAAGGTTGCGTCCCAATTAAAACAAGTTTCTTGCATCTGATCTTTCTCATCTTGTTGAGGCCAGTGACTTACCTGCATTCTCAAAATAACCTGTCTAAGCATGATTATTTCTAATCTTTCCATGCAATTCCTTTTCATGATTAAGCCAGCATCCACCTTTGTGTTTCTATTGTAATTTAATTATAATTTACTTTCTTTTCTTTTTTCTCTTTTTAATTTTAGGCTTTCGTTATTTTTTGCGGCCTGGGCATCAACAACACAATTATGTATGACCAAGTGAAGAAATCCTGGGCAAAACAGTCTGTGGCTCTTGATGTATGTGTACATCTTAATGAAACCTTTTCTTGCTCATAAGTGTCACRTGTAAAGGAACGTACTGCTTCTGAATTTACTGTAGTTAGCATAATTTTCTGTATCTACCTCTCTGCACCTTAGAGTGTTGTCTTATTAAGGTAATGCAGAAGGGAAACTTTCTCAGGGTATGCTTAGCTGTGGAGCTCGTGCACAGCCTAAGTAATTTTGAACCTGGATATCTCATTTGATGCCTATGTTTTTTACATTAGAAGAGGGGACAATGATGATGGAGAATCTAGTTTCTTACAGGTGTAAGTGTAGGAATTAATCTAGGCATTATATGTATTTTCTTGTCCATCAGTAACAAAATTCCTTAGAATTTGATATTTTAGCTTATTTTTCTAGTGTTKTACAGTGTAAGTAAAATATACTGTGAACAGGACAAAATTTGAAAAAAGTGATCATTGTCATAGATTTTTTTAGTATCAAAAGCAACATCTGCTGAACCCTTATCAGATATATGTCTTGCCAGAGTAAAGTCAAAGCAGGATGGTGGCAGCTCAGTAAGAGCTCTGCTGTGGGTCAAGGCCAATACATAATGCAAGGTCCTGGCATTCCATTCATGTTTTGATAAAATACATMTTGAGTAGCTAAATGGATGGAAAGCTTTCTCTTTTTTTGCCCATTGCCTTTGTAGGAATTTCTTTTCCTGTTTCCCCTCCCCCCCCATGAAGAATGAAATCTACCAGCTCCTGTAAAACGAACTCTAAAATGCAGAACATTTCAAAAAAATTATGATTATTTAAACTTCTATAAGCTGATTCAAGAATAAAGCACTATTCTCTATTATATTCTGGAGATTTTAAACATAATCATATTAAAAATAATCTTGGTGAGAACAAAGCTTGGAGGATAGCTTTACAAATTTACATTATTCCTACTAAAACAATAATTAAGAATGGTTTGAATGAAATTTAAGATCTTCTAAAAAGTGTTATGCAAGACTGATGACCCTTTCATTAGAGGAATGTTTTAAGATTAATGTCACTAAGATTTCAGTATTGTTTTAAATTTCACATGCAATAAGAGAAGAAAATGATCTGATGTGTAACTCGTTTGAGTTTATACAGTAACCACCATYACAATAAGAACCACAAAAATAGCATTGGCCTGATTGAGATATGAATTTCTCTCTATTAAAACAAAAATCAAACCAAACTGGATTGCTATGAAGATGGCATAATTTTTTTTCTTTGTTTTAGAGTTGGAGATATTTATCTGTGTATTGGGGTCCATCCGGTAAAGCACGTAGGCGTGTTAAGGCTTTTTGAAGTCAATAGGACTGTTCGTGTTAGAAAACATTCTAAGCATAGGTGGCTTTTTTATTATTCCTGTATATGTATTAAGTTAAAAACTTTCCTTTTCAGGCCTCCTGCAAGATTCCTTATTCTTTAGATCTCATAGTCATGAATTACTGTAAGCCCTCATATGCCCAGATATTTGTGCAATATTACACCTTAGAATGAATACTCCTCCTGGCAAGAAAAACAAGCAGTGCCAGATATCACACTCAGATACATAGGGATGAAAATTATCACAGAAATTTGTTATTTACTACTAAAATCAAGGAAATTTAAATTTCTTGGTTTAAAATAACAGCTTCTTTCTTTGATCTAAAAAAGACTAATAGCCATATAGCTTGAATGTAGATTATAGGTTTTATAAATGGCCACTATGCTTCAGTGAAGAGTAATTCTTTCTATTAATGAGCAACAACTCATGATAATATTTGTGTAAAGTCATTGAAGATACAGCAGAAAAATACTGAACAAAAGAATGGTATATGCTGAAGGACTGTGAATCCATTTTTCAGTAATAGAATACTTTATTATTTTTTATGTATTTAGCTAGGATGGCAATGAGTGGCATTTGGAAATGACATTGATATCAGATGTAAAATAAATCAATTTGATATATACCATAATAAGATTCTTATCCAGATATACAGATACTGTTTTTCATATAGAATTCTCATAAGATTGACTAATAAACAGAAGACCAAAATGTAAATAAATGATGGGGAAAGGTTGACAGTAGGATGCCATGTGGTTCAAACCCAGGCTAAATACTATTCTATATATTAAGGATGTAAAATCTGCAAATGATTAAAAGATTAGAATAATCAATATTAAGGAAGACTGTAAAAATCTAGAGGGATATAGTGAATGCAGATAAAGGAGAAGCTTGATGAGAATTTTGATATTAAGTGTAGTCTGTCATAGCAGAATACATAATTTTCCTAATCTTACAGATTTCTGAGAGAAGCTACGATACAGTTGGACAGAAAAATAGATACTATTTGAGGAAGAACATGATGTAGAGTTATAGAAAGTAAAACATGGGACAGAACAAGTAAATTGGTGTTTGTTATTTGTTCTTTTATAGTGCAGGAATGATCTCCTGTTACTGTAAAAGATGACACCTCTAAAATTGATATGAGTAAGTACATGTAGGACTTACTGCCACAAGGTATTGCAAGCCAAGGGCATTTGAGATAGAGTTTAGGTATTTGTACGAGTAACAAGAGACGTTCATAGATGAAAACAATTTCAAAATGAGAAATATATATCAAAGCTTTAGCACGTAAGCAGATCGGGTGTTGCTGTGTGGTGAGGAGGACCTGTCCTTGCTAGGAGTGCTCTGGCTCTGTGAGCTCCCTCATGGACCAGTGCCTCGTCCCATGCACAGTCAGACCTTGGTGGGTCCGGTATACAGGATGGCTCTTGCACCTTCTGAGTGCTTGTTCAATGTTAGTATTGTCACATAAGGATATAATGTATTCCATGTAAATGTATGCATACTTATAGGTAGTAAGAGGAGGTGTGCAGTACCTTGTGCATTGTATTTGATGCTTTCATCTCCACAATGGTATTGAAGAGAATGTCAGGCATAGCATRGAGGTGCTAATTTGCATGCAGTGATGTGCCACTAGCAAAGGCATTAAAGCTTTACAGTATAGCAAAAGGCATTATTTGAAGTCTATAAATCTACTGTTATTTTTACATTAAATTTTTTCTCTTTTAATTGTAGAACTCCAGGAGAACAGTGTAGGAATGCTTATAATATTAAATTACTTACTGTCCATTATTCCCTGTAAAATTCCCTGTAACATAAATGCCAAATGTATACCTGATAACCTGCAATTAGTTATTATATGCTGACATTCAGAACCGAATTACCGTACGTAAATATTAATTAAATTTGTTTTAAACATCATTGATTAGACTGCAGTACAGAGCCCTATTATTTCTACTTGTCAAGTCTACAAAAATGGGTTTTTTTTATCTTTTGTTCTGGGCAGGTGTTATCTTATCATGCAACATGTTCGAAGGCAGAAGTTGATAAATTTAAGGTAAGGTTTAAGTTTTTAGTTATTTCTGAAAATATAACAGTAAATTAAAATGGATATAGATTATCTGAGATAAAAGTTTTGCATCAAAAGCAGAAAATAATAATTAACAATGACTTACAAAGGCTGTATTACATGTTAGGCTGTTAGGCAGGGAAGGTGGAAAAAATCTTTCAAAGGATAAAGAGCTGCAGTGATGGGTGCACAACAGCAAAATACCATTGTCCCAGCAGCAGCTGCTGGAACTGCATGTCAGCATGTGGTCTCCTCARCAAGAACCACCACAGGGAAGTCATACCACAGTGGGAGATGARGAAGAGGTAAGGTGATAAGGGGTAATATTCTCCCTCCATTGTAGTTATTGGTGCAATTACCCACCCTTTTGTAAACTGAAGACTAGATTACTGAATTATTGCTGGAATCAAACATGCTTGAAGATCATTCCAACACTGCAGAAAATACTTTTGTGTGCTTAATAAGTTGTATGTTATGTACGGCAAAAAGAACACTGAACACTGAGAGAGAGGGGAAAGAAAGGGATAAAGGACCATAAATATTTCTTCTGCTGTTTTTTTGGGTTTGTTGTTGGTTTTTTGGGGKGTGTGTGTGTTAGTTTACCTTAGAATAAACACCTGTAATACAGCTTCTGTGACTGTTAGGATTCAACCAATATCCTTCCTACATACCAGAGGGCCATACTTCTTGGTTGCTGTCAGCCATTGAAAGACAATTCTCCATCATGGTCTGTGTAGTTGAAATAAAAGCCTGCTATGTTACTCTTTGGACTTAGATACTAGTGTGATGAGGAGCTATTCTACTTGTTTTCCCGGGTGTCTTCATTAATAGATTTGCCAGTCTCCAAGTAAGGAATGTCTTGTCGTTATCCATTTACCTTGAAGGCATCTAACTATCCATTTAATGGTTAATGATAAGGTAAAGGGAAATGAAAAGCATTTATTCATTAATAACCCTGATAGATACATTTTTATAAAGAACATAGATGAGAAAATGAGGAATATAACCAAGCTATGCTTAAACTAAGCTGAGATACTTTTTCAGAAAAATGTTCCCTTTCCTATATCCAGTTGTCTCACTTTCAATTCCTGACAAAATGAGTGCCAGGTAGTCTTTGTTAATGCTTTACACCACTGGTTGTAAACAAAACAGAACAACAAAAACCCAGAGAAGGACCTGTGTGTCTTGTGGGCCTTCGACAGAGAGCTCATCCCCAGAGAGGGCCATCCATCTGTGGGATGAAATTGCTCCCGTCTCCCCCCCTTGCAGAGCTCTGGCAGCCGGTCTCCCTGCCGAGGTCTCCTGGGGCATCCTACCCTGAAATCACTGCTCTTTTCTCTGTTCATTATATTGTTGTATTTTGTATAAGCCCTTTGTTATATTAAGGTCATCTTCTAGACTTGACTGGCTAATAAACAATTCCTCCCTCTTGGGGGTGTTTGGGGCTAAAACTGTCCCCTCTCCCTTTGGTGATTTATTGGCAGATGTCAGAGATGTGTGTTACGATTTACCCGATCTTCTGGTTCAGTCAGAACAGGAACAAATACATGATAGAAACATCTAAATGAGAGTAATGCCACTAGTTCACTACTGGCTTTTGACTGACATGGGACCTAACAGTAATTAATGACTTCGGAGTGACAATACATTTGAGTTGACAACTTTTCAACATATTACCCCAAACATACTGTAACTGGACCCCAGCAGCTTGGAAATAATTACATATTCTTCCTCCTAGTTCAAGTTGTTTATTTCCAACTTTGTAATCTTATTTCTTTATAGTCTTAATAAAATGCTTTTCCATTAATTTTTATTTGCCTAACATCTCAAGAATATTCTGATACGAAGTGAAAAACTGTAGTGTACTTGAAGTTTATTCTTCCTCTGGCTTTTACCAGTGAATTAATTTTATTGCATTACAGAAAGCCTAGCAAGACTAGTTAAAGTTGATTTTTTTTTTTTTTACTTGAAATTTTGTAAATAATTTCCTACTGYTATTGGATGAATTCACAAATATACAAATTCACAAATATACCTGGTATCTTTTTAAGAATTAAACATAATCACTGTGAGCAGGTTCTTTAAAATAAATAGCACTTATTTCTAGTGCTACTAATCCTGTCTAAGAATTAATGAAACAACAAAAAAACCCACCTTAATAAGAAACCCTTAAGAAATGAAATACCTTTCTCCAGATGCTAGGATGGGAAAAAGTGCAGYGCACAATTGGTTGTGGAGCTGGAAAATATGGAGGGAAATTCACAGCATGGAACAATGAAACATCAGTGTATGATAATGGACCATGTCGTGCAATTGGCCTGTTCTATATCTGGTTTCTACAATTGTCTAAAAACAAAGCAGCAACATAGCTTCACATTGAATGTGTTTTTGCATATTTTTGAAGGGATTCCACTTCTGGTGTTACTAGAATATAGCTTTCACTAGTAAGAATCTGAAAGCCAAGTTTAAAATTGCTTATATGATTAGAAATTGTTCTGTTAATGAATGGATTTTTTTTTTCTTCTTAGAAGAGAATCCAGTTATGTGAATCGTTACCGTAAAAATTCATGTCACCAGTCCTTTTCATTGTTTGCATTAAAGCTTTTGGGATGCATTAGCACTTACGCTAGCAGGCACACATTTCTCAGGAGGTCAGCGCGAGCAGGACCAGTGTGAGGCTCAGATGCAGCGTAGGCAGRTGCAGCTTTGCTGACCTGGATGGAGCCACCCACTCGGTCTGCTGCCCGCGCCCAGGGGAAGTGGGAATGGAAAATTCACCCTTAACCCAGTGAGCTTGTTTTAGTGATAAGAGAGGGGCCTTAGTCCTCCAGGTAGGCACAAGTGGAACTGCAGATATCTGGATTCAGAGCCKGAGCAAATCTCTTAGTCTCTGTAGGTCATAATTTGGCCCCTGGGAAGGTAATGGGAGGTTTGCCATTGATTTCAGCAGGATGTTGCTGTCTTCGGCTTTGTTTGGCATTTGTAAAATTGCATAGTAATGTTCCCTCTGTCATCTTCCATGTATTTATTCATGGCAGTCAGTCTTTTGTATTGCGTTTTCTGATAGAACAAGATCTCCGAAAAAAAGTTAAAATTTAAGATCCCATCCTCTTTTCATGCCAGTTTAAAAAYGTACATTAAGTGAAAACTTGAGTTGACATGCAGCGTAAAATGGGTCCTTCTTCCTGAAAACGGGTAGATTTTTAAAATGGGGAAAAACACATGGAAAAACACATAGAATTTCAATAACAGGCAATTGAATTAGAATTGATTATTAATCAGAATTAATTGTGGGGTATCTACAATTATTCCTGTATTTGGGATATGCACTGTACTTCCAGATTCTAAGAAAGAGGATGTGGGTTTTGTGAGTAATTTATAGGATTAAAACAAGAGCAACGAAAACATACAATTTATAGTAAATATTGTATGTAGTCTCCATTGCCGGATTATTTTACATTTATTTGCTACTCAATATTTTTCATCTTTGATTTTTTTTTTTTTTTTAGATTTAAATTATGATGGCTTCAAAAAAAAATCATTTAAATCCAATATACTGCTGAGTTCATATAAACTGCATAATATTTTTTAGGTTTTCTAATATGTGCTGCATTATTGTGATAGGCAGATTTCTGATACCATTGCTCTAGATACAGGGAGAAAAATTAAACTACTTTTCACAGGCATTTGCAAGTAAAACAAAAAAAAATCTACCTTTAGTGCAAACATTTCTTGCATATCTGAGAATATCTGTCTGAAGTCTCGAGCCTGATTTATCACAATGCTTCTCCTCACTTGCATCTACGTAACTACACTAAATTCAAACTGAATTTTGGCAGGATAAGCTAAAGTGATGCACCAATGAATCATACCCTTATCACTATTCATTTTATTTTTTTTAAGAAGTTAGAAATAGGTATGATTTTAAAAACTGCGGCAACTGAGTTCTCTCTTGTATTTCAGACTTGAAAGACAATTCCATTATTTCCATTATGTACTAGCGCTAGTGTTTAGCTATAAGCATTTGTATTACTGGAATAGAAAAATGTAAGACTAGTGAAGTCTGATTAATCTGATTGATGCTATCCTATAGCATTGACCTGTAGTGCCAGGTTTCTTCTCATTGAAATGCAGGCTCTCCAAGCCAAAAATAGTTGTCTTTTAGTCAAATACAGAAAGCCAAGATACATGAGTAAAGAATGTAGAATTGTGTCCAGGACAGGATATTTATAGCAAGAGTTACTGACTTCTGAGACAGTAATGAACGAGTCYTGTGACTTAGCAAGCAGTCCCACAAACACACATCACCTTTAAATTCAACTAATACAGTTTCCAAAGAGAATATGTAAACACTGTCCTATTATGGGTAATATACAAGGAGCTATTTTTAAAAAGCTAACCTAATTGTGCAGCTGTGAATGGTATAAGCCAGATCAATATTTAATGACTATGATGCATTATTTATAGCCCTGTGAGAGATTCCCTTTTTTAGGTCAAACAGCACACAGGAGAGCTAACAATTCCTGTATTTCTCAATTCCATAGCCTGAGGTATGGCTAGTTAAGACCTACCTTCACATAGGCAGGCTTTTGTCTCTCTCTTAAAAACACAAACACTTAACTAAATAACGATGGAAAGAGTTGAACCAAAAAAGGGAACAACTTTTAGGACTGCTACTGTATATGACAATGTAAACAGTTGAATCTATGAAAGATGATGGATTTAAGTAAATTTGATACTTGAAGTGTGTTACATGTGTGATATAAAATGAATTTGTTATTCATGTCTTATGCTGTTACAATTTTATACCCACCCTTAAATGCATAACAGTGGGCAGCACAATGAAAAATTGAATTTTATGTATTAATTTTATCTCCAATCTCTGTAAGGATTGGGAAAGCATTCCTAGGTTATGTTGTTCTCTGCTGTGATGCCATCTTTCAATTTAGAACTATTTTAGTTACTTTCATGTTYTGGTAATTAAATAATTTGTAGTGGTTTATAATGATTACATTATAGTCTTCCTCAGTAATTAAATTTCAGAAAGGCAAGCTGGCCTTTGTGTTTTGGACCAYGTATGAAATACTGCCATTTAAGTATGTATAGCTAGAAGATGAGTTTTTTATGCATTGATGACACTGCCGTTTCAATCTGGTAACATGGGTTTACCAAGGACCGGAGGCATGTAATCACACTGCAAAGTCAGTATTGTAAGCCATGGTCCCTGCCATGCATATGGTGAAACACATACAGTTCTTCAGAGATCTACAATTCTATGTAAGTGCATGAAGCTATTCACATGCTTAAGTATTTTTCAGGCTGTCCCGCAAAACTAGTCACACAGAATCTTGGACTCCTTTTTGGCTGTCACAGGAGGGTCTGTGCTGGCATCGAGCTTTTCCCCAATGCTATTCCAGCTGCTCAAATTCCACTGACAGTAGCGACAATGGGGAAAAAAATAAGGAGAAACCTTGAGGGTAAATGGGGCTTAAGTGTTAATATTGAGCTGTGTTCCCTTTTTCCCTTTTGAGAAATATACATGTTCACAAGATGTAAAACACAGTTTATTTTCTCTGCATTTCCACATGCACTGCCCACATAAGACAAGACCTAAAGCACAGTGTTAAGAGTTTCATAATTCATGAAACTGAGGTCTTTGTTGTATTACATTATTTCATACACTTTTACATGTGCCTGTGTCTTCAGTTGTCCTGGAAACAAGAAGTCAGGAACACATTGCATACACTGAAAATTATTAAAAATAATAAATAATGATTAAAAATAAAATACTGGGAGTTTTACACTAGTTTCTGAAATGTGAGGCTGTCATCTGTTGACATCAGGCTAGTGCTCTGTAGTTCAAAGATATATAAAACTAAAAAATTTTTTAAAATTTCAGTGAAGAGGGGGAATGGCATGGAGGAGTACGGAAAGACTGTTCACGGTCTTTTCTCATACAATATTTAGGTTTGGGGGCATCAAATGAAATTATCAGGGTACAGATTTTAATCTGACTAAAGATCTCTCTTCAGCAAACATGTAGTTAAACTATATGACCTATCACTGTAGATGTTAATGAGTTAAAAATGATGAATTAACAGAAGGAAAAGGCAAATGAGGACTGTTGTACGAAAACAGTCATCTCTGACTCGGGAGATCTCTGAAGTGCAGCTTGCTGAAGCTGAGAGGAGTGCACCAAGGAAGTATGTTTTCTCAGTTCAAATAATCTTCCCCACTCTTGGTCACTCTCAAAGCTAAGGTGCAGGGCTTAGAAGGACCTTTGGTCTGACACAATATAACTATTATGTTGTTAATCAGTGCCTTCCAACAGCACTGCTTGGAAAAAAAATAGGAAACTATATTCTTTGCATCACTTTTTATCAGCCGGAAAAGAGACCATGCCTTCTATGTTTAAAATGAATAGAAATGTGCTTTGACTTCATCATTACTGTCTTAAATCTAAGAAATTGCAGATACCAGGGTTTGATGAAAACTCCCAAGTTTGCTGAACTGTTTGGTTTAGTACGAGCTGTTTCTTTTCCTTTCTCAACCACCTGCTCCTGGAAGCATTTGTGGATTTTTCTGCTAAGCTGTTCTTCAGGTCCTTGTCTCAGTGCCAGGACCTTTGATTCTCAGGTGCCCTTCTCCTAATACAACAGCCCTTTTCATACAGATATTGTTACCATCATGAAACCTGTTCCAGTGTGATAGGTTTTATTGAGAATAAGGCATATAAAAGAGCAATATGACAGTTTGTGGGGGGAAAAAAAAAAAAAGAGTTTTTTTGCTTTAATTTCTTCCATGAGGCGTTTTATCAGAAATAAAGTTGRACGACTTCAGTGTGTCAGAGGCATGAGAGGCACCTGTTTACAAATTACTTTTGGAGCTGTCCTACTAGACTAGTGTCATACTACAGTGTCTACCCTAATTCTAGGGATAGTTAATAGAAAAAGCTAATGGGAATTCTTAATTTGGTTTCAAAAATATAAACATTTGGTCTTACTGAAATTTCAGCATTTGAATCTACTGGCTTCGTAGTTGATCAAGATGAGATTAAACTGTTGCAAAAGGTCACTGGAAAGGATTCTTCTTGTATTTCTAAAATTACCGCATTTATTATTTCGAGGTGAAAACATGGAGCTCCCAGAGTAAAATGTTCCCTTCCCTCCAGTGCAGATGAAATATGAATTTTCCAGGATGTTGTGGAGGGAGGGTTTACAAGGAATAATTTAACCTGGTGAGGCTCAGGCACTGAGCTGCTCTCTGAAGGGGCCAGCCCTCTTTGTTGGCTATAGAGGGGTAAAGGGAGGTTATAGCAGTTGGAGGAGTACATCCACCCTGACTGCCTGCCTCTGAATATTTGTAGTCTAACGGGGCAGGTTCCTTGCCCTTGTGTTGCCCTATCACCTGAGCAGAGCGGGTCAGGGCACTTCTTCATGTTTTGGTTTCCCTTCTGCAAAGATGGGACAGAAATATTAAAACTTCTCTGTGAAAGATTTCAACATTTCTGCTTTCTGACTGCAAAAGATTTGTATGATGCAACTGTGTTGCATTTGTATGATAAGCCCGCACAAAACTAGTTTATTTTGTAGTGTAGGAGATAAGTAAATCCTGTTTTAAAAAAATCTTTATCTTCAGGAAAAGCTGTATATGATTTGAGAGTTAAGGCAAAAGAAAGAAACCTGTGTCCTGGAAGCTAGATAAAAGCCCACAATTTAATTATGTATCCATGCCCCAGACAATTTTTTCTGTTCACTGATGGGTTTAACACAGGTCATTAAATGAATTTTTAAAAGGAATAAGCTTCTTTCAGCAAGGAAGAGGTTCTGGTCTGTGGATTACATCAGGGCAAGGGCATAATGCAGATGTCAATAAGGCACTTTCTGTGGAATTTTT
Organism: Oceanodroma leucorhoa; assembly: GCA_030449065.1. NCBI lineage: Eukaryota > Metazoa > Chordata > Aves > Procellariiformes > Oceanodroma > Oceanodroma leucorhoa. The sequence continues at coordinate 14,508,574 of JASVER010000003.1, read as the reverse complement.
TTAATATGCAAAGGCAAAATGTATTTATTCTTAAATGTTTATGCTATACAGAATAATTTCTGAATACATTTACACTGTAGGTTAAAAAGAAAGGAGCTTAAGTGTTAGGATTAAAAAAATGTGAAAAATCAACATTGATATTCTGAATGCAGAGTGAAGACACACACAGCAACTAGAAATATTAAATAATAATTGACTACTTCTAAGATCAGTTAATTCATAGCTTGACCAGAGCTTAAATCTCCTTGTTAAATACCTTAACAAGTAATAAACTTCAATCACTGAAAATAACAGAAAATTAAAATTACATGCATGGTCAAAACCGGTCTTTGTACTACTTTTTTTAAAAAGCCTTCTTCTGTAAAGCTGAAATAGATTTCAATTGATTTAGATAATAATTCTAAGAATTTCTGCTACACTCTAATATTCTTTTACAGTACTAAAAAAACATTCTAAGTAGTTTAAAATATTACTGACTTATTGCCTTTAATAGTGGCTGTTTTTCAGTTTCTTAGTAATTACACACACTAATACAGTGGTACTTCAGCAACAGAAATTTTTAGCAGAAGAGTAATAAAACACGGTTATTAATTTACCCATACTAAAAAAAGGTGTGCTGCTACTTTGCTGCTCTCAAATACTGCATTTTGTTATTTACATGGGAAGTTTTGTATTTCTTGCATCTGTGTTCATATCCAAAGCCATAATTGGTTCAGGACTTGAGAATGCTTAGAAAAACAAATTAGAAATAGTAATTGTTGGAGACATAGTATTGCTCACAAGTGAAGGTGAGATGATTTATTATCCAGCAGACCTGTTGTCTGTCCTTCAATCTGATCAGTCGCCATACTCCACAAGAATCTCTTGTCAGCTGGAAAGCACCAAGGAATAAATACAGTTCAACATTGCTACACCGTTTAGCCAACAACCATGCAAAAAGTGATAAGGCATAGAATACATTTAAAATGTCATGCAAGCCTGAGGAATATCTGATGAATGATTAAAAAAAAAAATCAACACATACAAATGATGAAGTGGTATGCTTCAGTCAGTGACAGACTTGGGAATTTATTTTTGGAAAGGCTTTCAAACAGAAAGAAAAATCTATCTAGCAAAGACTTGTGCACTTAAATTGGATCAGAATAATTTAAAAAATTGGGGTTCTTCAGCGAATGACGGTACTTTAGCAGTTCTTCACTGTGGGTTTGTCATGGTTCTTTTGCCATCAATAAGGAGCAAATTATTCCCCATGCAGTTGATAGACATCCCTGGGGCTAGCCCTGTATGTGACAGCTCACTGTTCTGAGACCTGCATTCCCAGGCTGGCCCAGTAAGACCATTGTACTGTTTGTTTTAATTCATGGAAGAAAGAATTCTTTAAAGAAATCCAGAAAAATGGCTTTAATATTTCACATTTTAAATTATTCTTTATTTATCTGTGCTTGGATTCCTTTTGTAGCCTCAGCAGACTGACAGTTATAAATGGGAATTTTCTGCTTAAAAAAATCAAGTTGCTTTTCACCAAACTTCATTGGATAGAAATTTTCTAATTGGCATTAATATTATTAATGTTAATTTTAAAATTAAACAAGTTCCTTAGTAGTTGTACTGATTTTAAAACCGGGAGAAAAATCTTTTGTTTTCTCTAGCATATACCCTACAAAAGGAAAAAATGCTTTTCTTTGTTTATTTCTGCCTCTATACAGTGTTCTGGCTGCAAACAGTTGTTTGTCATAAATGTTTACTGGTATTGATTTTAAATTATTAATGGCAATATTTCTAAAGGTGGGATTTCTTACAAACTATTGTACGAAAGGAAACATAAATGTCCCCCAAAGGAAGAAGGCAGTGTCCTTTAAAGGCTTTTGGCATTGCCAACGAGTTCATATTAGACCTAGAACCATTTTATAATTAAATCTCCCGAAAGTGAAAAATGGGAAATAGATGAGAAATGTTTTTTCTGAGATGAATCTGTTTGGCCACTGGGTGCCATCCTTGCTCCACTTCAAGGCTGATCGGCTAGCAGCATTTCTGTTAAGCTGTAAAATCCTGAAAAAGGTAATACCAGTGCAATTTCACACAGTCGTAACGTTTGTGTGTGTGCACGTAGTAGAATATGTTAGCAGCACAGGCAGCGTGTCCTTCTTGCGCCAGTCACCAAGAGACTCAGGAGAAATACCCTCACGGGTTCAACCATGTTACGTCCACAGTCTCATATCTGGCAGGTTTTTTTTTTTGGCTATACTTCATCAGTGAGGCTGTGCTGAAAGACCTGTTCCCACGCACGAGTGTGTGAGTGACCATGCTCCTGGGCAGTATTACCTTAGGCTCTGGGATTATTTGAAGGAAAAAATTACWTGGATGCACACTTGTTTTCTAGTTCAATTCATATTTGGGGTGTATGGGCCTGTGTCATCCAAGAAAAACTGTATCTAGCATATATTATGTAAAAAATATTCGCGATTACAACCTTCTATGGGTTATTTATTACACTGTTTCATTGTCTGCCTGGGGGGGATTCCTCTATTGTTTTAGTCTCAAAAGTCTCTTGGTTTAATCTGGGCAAAATCCCAGGCAGAGTAAATGTACTTTCTAACAGAGAAATTATGTCAGTAGTTCTGCATTTAGTCTTTCAAATTTAAAGTGTAAATGCTTTAAATGTGTATGAGAAATAGACTCTAGCACTTCTCTTTCTTGCTGCAACTGTATGGAAAATGTGCAGACTGTACCCCAGGCAAAAACAGGAAACTGAATATTTTATGAGGCCATTTCTGTGAAGTGTTCTGTCATCTTGTGCTTTGCAACAAGCTACACCCAGCTCTGAACACACAAAAAAGCTGAGAACATCAGATACCAGTGTTTTCCAGCGCCTTTGTGACCCCTCTGTGGATGCAGCATCCTGTTTGGCGCACTTAAATGTAGCTCAACTAACCCTGCTTTCTATGCTGCCATGCAGCAGCATGTATTTTGTCCCAGGCATACAACAAGCTTATGGGCACACAAAAAAACCCACCCCAAAAAATTATTTCTGTTTATGGCCTTCATAAAGYCTACTGCTGAACTGATTCCAGGTATCTACTTGCGTTATCTGTATTTTCCCTTGAAGGAGACCCATTGCTGCAGGTGGTGGTAAGGAAAAGGTTAAGTGACGTAATCACAGCAACACCACAGCAAGTTGTGGCAAGACCTGGTCTGTGGGTAGTGCCTGCCCCAGGGTCGCATGGCAGCGATCTGGAGAAGACTTTGGTGAGCTGGGTGCTGTGTGGCACAGCAGCGGAGCCCCAGTAGGATCCCATATCCAGCTCCTTGCCTGGCTCATTTCTTACTTGTCTGCGAAGTAACTGCCTCTCTCTTTGAGTCAGTAGTAGCTGAGGTATTTGTGCACCCCACAGCTTTGTGCTAGGCATGGACAATCCTCAGTGTCCCTGAAATGGAGTCATGCAGACCGACCTCTTCACTGAGATTCATTCATACCTCCTCAGCTGATGCTGTGGCCTCTCTGCAGCGCTGTCTAAGCATAGGATAAGACGTTCTATTCAAAACATTCAAATTATTCAAACATAATTTGGCAGATGCAAGGTGTCTAAGAGAAAAGGAACAGTTGTATCAGTCAGATATCATAAGGGTATTTTCATAGGGGGCTAGTTAACGTGTATTATAAGACCTTCATTAAGAACCTCATGAATGACAAGAAACAAGTCGTTATGGCTGTGTTGCAGCCTTTCACCTCAAAGTACTGATAGATGAAAGCAACTTTTGTTTAAAGAAAACTTATAAAGCTAGTAATATATAGGTAGTAAGTAAAGAGCTAAATAAATATAAGATTTAAGTGCCTATTATTTGTTTTTGTTGCAAGAGCAGGATCTGTACATCTTATTTTTTCTCAGAAAACGTGGTGATTAGCCTGCGAGTTGTGTGTGAACTAGAGCTCTGTGCTGCTGTGCGGCTTGGGTGCTCGGGCTTTCTCTGCTGGTGTGCTTTGTGGGGTGAAGGGCGTTGTGGAGGATGTACATTCTGCTGTGGGGAGGGGAGTTGGGCTCTGTGTTCACAGTCTGCCCTGCAGAAGCCTCGTACAGGATAACCCTCTTGGCTTGTTAAACTGTAGTAAGATGAAGCTCTTTTTTTTGAGAATGCTCTTTTGGGCAGTCCTGAGTGCTCCTCGGGAGTGATTTATGGATTCAGAATAGGACAAGTGAGTTTCTTTTAAACCTGCAATCGGAACTTGATGGAAACTAAGGAGAAAAAGACAAAGATAAAACACATTCTAAGGATAATCACTGCAACGTTCTCTGCAGCTTTGCTGTAAATGTATGTTGTAAGTTTGAAGGTGTTTTCAATATTATTTATTGTCTACCTGACAATATTCTGCTATAGCTGTCACTCTGGCAGATCTGAAATAGGACTTTCTCCCCAGTGGAGCAGTAGCCCACTCATGTATTTGCATAACTTTCACTAGCAGTCACTGTACTGCCAGCCTGATTTGTCACAGGTGCTCAAAGAAAATTCCAGAGGCCAGCAGAACACTGTCCATGCCATTCCTGCGCACTCCCGCAGCACCGCCACGGCCCTGCGGTGGCACRCGACCAGTGGTCCTGCAGATTGGGCTGGGTGCAGTGAGTGCTGCTGGAGTACACTGGGATAGAAAATAGTGTAATACCAGTGTAGGCGGCACTGGTGGGGTTTTTGAGGTTTTATTGGGTTTTTTTGTTTGGGTGTTGTTTGKTTTTTTTTTTTAGCATTTGTTCTTGGCAACGCCTTCACTTCTTTCTCTCTTGTGCGCTCTCTCTCGCACCGTGCGTCCAACTGAGAATTGCAGGGCACAATTTGGGCTGTTTGCCACCAAAAGAGCCAGTTCCTCTCTGTGCCTTCACATCGTGTCCTCTGTGAGAAGAACCCTGACCCTGTTCGTTCCACCTTTAATCAGGTTTTTCCTCTTCTGAGTCTTCAAGGAAGCAGCTAGAGCCTGCCTTCCTCTTCCTAGGTAGTCTTGTGGAGGAGAAGGCTACCTTGTATCCCTTTTCCCTCACCCTCCCAAATTTATAGGCATGAGGGGGGTCAGTCCGCATTACCCATTCTGTTCTTCATGGGAGCACGAAAGCTGACTCTCTGCCTACCAAAACCAAGTAAGACTTGTGGGAAATGGCAGCCTGCATGCCTGACACTTTTGTATCACTGAGAAATGCTTGCCCTAGGTTTGCTGCTTGTGTGTGTTTCAAATTCTGGGACGGAGACTGAATAGAGCCTTTTGTATGAGCTTCTCATCTGCACCAATGGTCATAAAAAGTCGACAGTTGCTAGCCTGTAGTATGTGACACACTGGTTATTTCCTAATCACCATAAGCCAAAAGGACATGAACACTCCCCTGCGCGCCTCGGGAGATCATTGTGTCGAATGTGCATGCCCTGTATAACTCCAGTCCTAGGCTGCTGTGGTTATGGACTTTGGCCTTAAGAATAATAGATGCTCAGACCATTAATTGCTTTTATTTTATGTCTCTGTTCTTTTAAAATAGAAATTTCTTGTTCCTTTTATAGGCTGCTATATATTTTGTTTCTGTGTACTAGGAAACAACTGTAACATCAAGGATTGATTTTTAGCAACATAAATAATGTATTTTGTCTTTTCTATTATAGCTTGTAAGAAAATTTTGAATGTAATATTTTTATCTCTGAAATTTATTATTCCTTTTGATGGGTCCCAGTTTCAGAAAGTGGACAGGATTGATTGACTGATCAGAAATGTTCAAAATACTTTCAGCTTTTTAGCTGTAATTCTGGGCTTATCTTTGGAAATAGCATATGTAATGCTGTAATGACTTATCTTCCCTTGCCCTTTTAAAAATAGAATTGTAAGAAGACAAATCCTTTTCTCAGGTACATATAGCTTTATACTAAAAGCAGAAAGTAAATACCATATTTTTGTCCTAAGCCCACAGTGTATGATAATAAAAAAATTTCCTAAATGCTATATTTGATAGTGATATATTGCTTAATGGCTACTTTTCTTGATCTAATAGAAGGAGCAGAATAAATAACTTTCTTAATGCCATGAAGTTTCTCTTTTAATTAAAGTAACTACCAATATTTATACCAAGCAGTAGTTATGCTTCGTAAATGATCAAACCAAATACAACTTTTTGAAACAAGACTAAACGCAACTTCCTTTGTTCCACATTTCGTGTCTAAATTAGATGTTACGCTGTTAATTTGCCAGTTGAGGATGAAGCAGTATGCACCACATATACGTGCTTCAGCTGCATATTTTGAAGCTGGATGCAAGAGCAGCATTATTCTTAGTTTACAGATGTGAAACTTTGACTAAAGCAATGAATGACCTTTTCCAGCAAAGGGCTCAGACACCTACTGTGGGACTTTGGGCAAAGCTTGGGCATTTGATTTCACAATTGCAACCCTCTCCTTATCTGCTGGGCTACTCTGAAGCCCATACATAAATCCTGTTCCCGGGACTGTTGGTGTCTTTTAGATCTGAACAGTTGTTAGATAAAACATTCAGAGAGTCTGCCACACAGAAACAGGGAGTCTGGCAGATCTGCTGGTGGCAAAGTGTGTTTATATGCCAGCATGATGTCTCCTTATCTCATGCTTTTGCCCAACTGCCTCCAGATGAGTCCAAAGTCCCACTCCTCTCTCATTCCAGTCTCCAGTTGTGGTTATTTGAGTACCCCTTCATACAGTGACCTCATTCAGAGAATTGGAATTTGGTGAAAGTTGTTGAAGGGCAAATAAAGTTGGGAATGTTTTGACCATGGTTGAACAGGGGCATTGGACTGGCTGGTCTCAAGAGCTCCTTTCCAACTTAATGATTCTGTGATTCTGGGCGATTTCACTCCCGAAGGCAGCAACAATGCTACTCTGATAATAATTTTAAAAAATCATTAGAATCAAAATTCAGAGGATAATACATATGCACACTTTAAGTTTCTTCCACACCCACTCCCCTTTACTGTAATATTATAAAATTCCCTATAAATGCTGCTGTCCTGCTTCTGCTGCGGTTGGTCATAGGAAAAGAGGCGCTAACTCAGCGTTGTGAAGGGCAGAGAGGCACCATCCGCAGTCTGCAGTAACAGATGGAGGACTTTAAGAGCCAGGTTGCTCTGGGCATTAAAAAATGCCTGAGATGAAACATTTGATTCTTTCCCCTTTGGAGGAAGTAAGAAATGTGTCAGACTGGAACATTAACAGGCTTCCATGCCTATGAAAAGTGCAAAATTTGTCCACTACTGCTAATAACTGACTATAAAGATACATTTAAAAAGATGCCTGCACTTATAAATATAAGCAAGTATTTTAGAGGCCTTTATATGTGAAAAGAACCCTTTACAAATAAAAGTCTTTGCTATCAGAAAATACTGTCTCCAGTATGGCTTGATAGAAGATTAAGTGAGAGATAAAGAAGGCATCGCATTTAAATAGTCTCCACTTTGATGCTTTCTATGCAGGTTTTGATGATGAACCTTTAGGGTTTTTCAGTTCCTAATCTTCTGAGAGAGATTCTAGGTGAAGAGATACCTGAAAGGGTAGTCTTATTTTTTTTGTGTATGTCACGTTGTCTGAAGCTTCAGTTTCACTATAGACTGTAAATGAGGTCTGATCCTGACCCGCTATTGAAATCATAGCACATGGACTCCTGACTCAAACGGTGCCCCTGGGAGTTAAGAGGCATACCGTATTGTTTTGCTATTCTTGTGCTGCATTGGGACATATATTTCATGGGATATCTTTATATGTGTTACATATATTCATGTTTCTTGTTACTTTTTCCTCCATCAGCCTAGCAGTATTTTCTGATTAGGAAACCTTGCTAACCATTCCACATGTCATTGTCCGTAGGGCTATATAAAAAGTGGACTGTATTCAGTAGTGGAAGTTACTATTACAGAATAGTTCTGATACTGCATGGRAAAGAAGCTGAGCACACCAAATGGCAGAATGTGCTATTTTTTTTTTAATGAAGCCACACTAATGTACTTATCAGTAGGTTTCAAAATGCTTTCCTCTCATAATAAGCACTGATGTCTTATCCACGCAGGTAGTAAAACTGAAGCACAGAGAGTTTAAGCTGACCCAGCAAAGTAGGATTTCAGTCCAGTGTTTTCTGTGTTTAGCTGGACTGCTTCCATGGTAGTGAAGGTTTTACAAGGAGAARGAACGCTTTCTGAAGAACTCGCCAGTTTCCTTACATCTGATTTTATCACATTATCAAATATGGATATATAAGATCACAAAGAATGTGCTATTAGAAGATTTAGTGCAAAATCATTTAGTAAGCCTTCCCTGTCAATCTGTGGAATGATATTTTGTGGTATCAAAATATATGGTACCAAAAACTGTGTTTTCATATAATGTGTAATACTGATTCGAGTTACTAAAATCAGATCCTTGAGCTGTAGGTATCTTCTGTTTAAGAAACTCTTTAAGCTGCCTATCAGTGTGTGCCAACTTGTAGGAAATAAGGATGGAATAAGAGGATTATGCTAAGATGAGACAAAATGTAATCACCACCTTGAAACTGCCTTCTCTCCACCACTGACCCAGACTGTCTCATAACCAAATTCTGCTACAGGAGATTATTAAATATCCAAATTGCTATTTCATATTTGTTCCTGACATGATACAGTTTTTCCCTACATAAGGAGTTATCTCCCTTTGACCATTTTTTATGCTGGCAGCATGTGACCTGTCTGCTGGTCTCCACTGGCAGTACATCTGACTAGCTGGAATGAGAAGACACTAGCTTAGTATAGCTTTCACATACTGAAAACTAGACTTCCAACTCACCCAGGAAGTTTGGTTTGTAAAATTGTGTGGATCATTAGGGAAATCCATAAAGTTTCTTTCCTGTTTGGAAGGACTGGTAATGTGTTTCCAGATCCTAAAAAAGCAAGACACCTATCATGAGCTTACAGCATATAAGCTATATAAGTTATTCAGGACAGGAAACTTGCCCCCTTTCCTTTCACCCATCTCCACAAGGGATCATTCCTGTACTATTTATAACTATAAACTGATTTAAAGTTAATTTGTAAGAGGGCATTTAACAGTATGTTTTGCATATGTTTTCTCAATAGCAGTATTGGCCATTACGAAGGTACTAATGTGGTATATGACAGAAACTGAAAGTAGGATTAAAAGAAAAGCAGTTTGCAGTAACATTAACCAAGCTGAATGTAAAACCTCTCTCTCATTCAGGAAATATGTTCAGTAAGAGCAGCAGAAGTTTTCCCTTTTGCTTGTGTTGATTGATTGCGATTGCTTCATTCAGCCTTTACAATGAGAATGTTGTAAAATGCTCTGTGTATATGTATGCACATATTATACTGCATTTTTCTGAACATACATTTACCCATGAACACACACTGCCCARAAGAAAAAACGAGTATGAATGCTTATCTTTATTCTTATCTAGTTGTATGCTAACAATATAAAGAAACCAATTTATACAGCATATGTTTTAGACATACTTTTAAAACTCTGAAATAGCTGTCTTCAGCAGCACTAAGGTGTAAACATCAAATAGTAGCTTTTATTTCAAGTATTTAGCCTTTCAAAGTTTCCCTAAAACTTTGACTCTTTAGTTTCCTAAAATTTTCCTTCTTAGGTTTTGTTCATCCACAGCAGCCCAAAGGCTTATTAATACTGAACCAGAAACATTATTCTTCTATTCCCATGGGCTGTCTTTTATAGTGACCAGAATTGGGACTTTATTGTTGGTAGAAGCCACTTTGGTGTTCCATGTATTTGGAAGTATGATGATCATTAATGACATATGGCCCTTTGGCCATGGCTGATATAAGGTAAGGCTCAATCAGACACTCATCTCCTAGCTATTCACATATGCCAAGCAAGCTGTGAAGCAGTTTACATGATAGCAAAGAGCAATGAGGAAAGGAAAATCTGTCTCCAATCCTGAATTGAGTACAAAGGCGCTTTTCCTCCTTCCTGTATCCATCCCACCCCACCCCATGCACATCTGAGTATGGGGTAGCCACAGACCTTGTCTTTATGCTCTCATTCGGGGGCATGGCATCCTCTTTTTCAAGCTGCCTACAAGTGGTGATAGTTTCCCAGTCTGGTAACTGCTGAGTTTGTACTTTATTAGGCAAGAGCAGTTGCCTTCCATGTGTTAAGCCTAACGTGTGTTCATGGTTCCTTTCAAGACAAATTTTTGCTTTAGTACCAAGGGGTATGGAGATGTGAGCAGAGGAGGCATGTCCAGATTTAATTTACCATGAGCTCACAGAAGAGTCATGTGAATTTTTCTCGAGGATGAAGAGCATTGAAATTGCTTGGTCCACAGGGTAAAAAGACTTCAGAGTATAATGTTCTTAATTGTTTTTAGAAAGGGGAAATTGAACTTCAAAAYGTTCAAAAGGAAGCAAGCCTTTTAAGTGATTGTAAATCACTGGGGTGCTTTAAAAAATAATTTCACTGTAACTTGAATTTTAATTGCCTGCCCCTTCCTCTTATTGTCATGGTACTTTCATCCCCTCTGTTTTCCTGGAAGAGAGTGTTGTTATTGCTGTTTATTTTAAGAAATCCACTGGAATTCGTCCTGCAGTGCAGCAAGATTTCAGGGATGGATATGTTTTAATATTCTGTATTATGAATATTTTTTTATATCTTTGTAATTAAAAAAAATGAAGTTTTAATGACTGCTATCCTATAAACCCAACATACGAAGCTGAGGACAGACAATGCCAGGTGCAGCCAGGATATTGCTGCAGCCCCACAACGTATCATTTTTTAACATTATTCAAATTAGTCTCAACACTCATAATTCTGTTGTTTCCTTTATTGCTGTTGTAAAGCAAATGGTTCTTTTATACAAATGTTATCTCCTGGCTATTAATTCAGCAGTTATTTTGGATTATTGTTAAATTTAGGAATGTAAAACCTCATAAATATTTAAAAGTTTCAGAGTGACGTGGGAAGAAATTGGTTTTGACTTGCTTTGTTAATACCCTGTTGTTCAGTTTGTAATAGATTTGGAATATATTGTTATTTCTCCACTGTTTGACAAAGGGAAAAACAAYTGTAGTTGAGTAACTGCTTCAAGTGTTCTCCCTTGAATTGTAACAGGCCTGTAAAAGTGTTTGTTTCCAGTAAAAAATAGCAAGGAAAATATCTATTTTCCTTTAAGAGGACAAAAGATGTGAAAATTTTAATCAGAGCCCACTTCAAAGTTAATGAAAATGCAGTAGTAGGTTTGTAAAGATAGTTTCGATAAAACGATTTCAAGTAGGTCTACTTACAATCAAGTGTTTCTGTTTCAGCATCTTTGTTGTTTAAACTTCTCTCTAAGGAACAAGCAGGTAAGATGGACAAATGTGTTTCTTCCCTCAGAGACATTTTGTAGGAGTGTATTTACTATGCAATGAGTGTATTCATAGAATAAATACTAGTATGCATCCTGAGTATCCCCTAAAGCTCTGAAGAATAACTGAATGATAAAGAAGTCACAATTTTTATAAGACCGCKGAAGGTCTGGACAGCACAGTCTCTGGGCCAGTGTTCCTGTTTCACACCTAACCGTATTTTCTGTCTTTCTTCACCTCAGAAGTAAATACATAGCTTTTCAGCCAGATCTTAAAGGGTGCTAAGGTGTAACTCCTGTTGGGATCATCTAGAAGTATTTCAAATGTTTCAATAATTATTCAGACAAAGGTTCTGAATTGATTCAACCTGGATAAGTACACTAGCAGACTAAGTATGCAGTTAACAGAGCTTACATCTCTGCCTGCATGCTCCAGAGGTTCTTCAGCTGTGTCCTGGGATGGCACTTGACTTGATGGGTCTGTTGTATTTCCTATGTCGGTTAGCTTCACTGGTGTAATGCCAGGACTTTTGGTGGTATTGGCATGCTTTACTGGGTGCTGAGCTGAAAAGACTTCTCTTCTAGCTAGCAAGTAMGTTAACGCTGTGATGTTAATACTATTTTATGGCAGGTTTACATCATCTTCTCTTACATGGTATAGCTAAACCAGCTTAATCTCTGCATAAAGTAATTGTCGAGGTGGCACTTTCCCTTTGGCTAGAAAAAGCTTTTTACATGTCAGTAACTTGTTGTAGTTAGGGTGCAATATTTCAAAACACAAGTTTTCAAAAAGGAAACCATAAGGTGGTCACATAGAAGCTGTAACTGTGAAGGTGAACTTGCAGTTGTGTGAACAAATCAGTGTTTTATGCAAGTGAGCAGCTGGATGTGCCACACCAGCTGAGTCCATGTGATTTTAAATAATTCAGCATGGTCCGGCTCATGGCCTGTGGGCTGGATCCAGCCTTTTGTGAGGTTTCTACCTAGGCCATCATCTTCTCACTGCAGAAGACAGGGAACAGATGCTCCTTCAGCAAACGCAGCCTCCTCCACCTGCTCTCTCTAGGGACATGAGTGGCAAGTGCAGAGGGATATAAGGAAGGGCAAAGAAGCCCGTGAGGGTTGTCAGCACCTCCGCCTGGCTCCTGCAGGTGCTGCCACTGGGCCAGCCACAACACATCTGTGTGCGCGACTCTGTCCATTAGCCAGTCCTGCACACTCGTTCGTATGATTGCGTGTGTGTGAAAAGCTCATTCCTCTCTTACAAACAGAACAAAAGTCTGCTGTTACATGGACAAAGCAAAATGTAAGGCTTTTGCTGTTTTTTATTTACTTACTACATAATCAGCATGTTGAAAGTTATTTTTATTTTACTTTGAAAAGCACTTCTGCTAGACGTTTCTTGTATTACTCTTTTTTTGGTTCTACGAACATGTAGTAAACAGTGTAAAGCAAAGGGCACTTGTATGCTTATGACTGTAAAGACATTTGGATGAAGAAATTCTGCAGAGCAGYATATTTACTTTGCATTTCTGAATGGTAGCAATTAAAATTCACTGCTGCTGGCTGTCCAGATGTTTCTTGYGTTACAGCATTGTAATGTGTATTGGAATAAATACATTGTGTTACTGCAGTAGCTGTAAAATGGTCAGCTCTCACAGTCTAAATGCTGTATACGGGCTCCAGTTGGGATGGTGAGCATATTTCCTGCTCATATCAGGTTCTTCTCCTTCCCACTGTTTCCCTGCTCTGTTAGCTTGACATGTTTGTATTTCTCAGATGAAGACTTTTATTGCTCGGCATTCAAATCAAGCAGGGGATGTATTGGCAGGTCAGAACTGATGTCTGGATGGTTTCTTGTAMGAGTGACACAGAAAAAGACACAAGTTTTGAATCAGAAGTTTCCCTTTCCCTTTGGCATTTTCAGGCAGCAAACATCCCTCTGGTGTCAGARCTTGGCATTGATGATATCCATTTTGATGACTTCTCACTTGATGTGGATGCCATGATTACTGCAGCCCTGCGGATGTTCATGGAACTTGGAATGGTTCAGAAATTTAAAATTGACTATGAGGTAACCATCTGCGCTGCAGAGATATCTGCTGCTTTTGTCTTGGCACTGCTCTGTCCATTTGTACACTTTTAGTAGCCCTGATACAATTTGTACTTTTCATTTCAGACACTGTGTAGGTGGCTTTTGACGGTTAGGAAGAATTATCGAATGGTTTTGTATCACAACTGGAGGCATGCTTTCAATGTCTGCCAGCTAATGTTTGCCATGTTAACTGTAAGTATCCAGCTACAGACTCAATCCCATAAGAGCTTTTATTGCCACATTGCCTTACCTGTCTAAACATTTTCCAACATTTGATGTCTTTTCTAGTTATTATGATGCTCATTCATTTCCAATAGAAATGCACACAGAATTAGGTTATTCAACTTAAGGCAGCACATATTTGGCAAAACCTTATAGTGTTTTAGTGACAGTGATATCACAGGCACATTAAAGTGACTGAAAACAGATGGCAGTCTTGGAGTGAGCTTGTTATTATAGATCTTGATCTTACAAAAATGTTTTTCTTTTGGAACTCTTTGATTTGACGTTTATTTCAGACTCTTAAATTGGAAGGTACGAAAACAAGGAAGTTTAGAATCCCAGAAGAAGTATTTATTATGTTGATATTTATTGCCTTCTTATCCAGCTTCATCTAAGTAGCTGTAGAAGGTATTGCCTTAAAACATTTTAAGATTATCTTCCACCATAGTGATCTAAGTGAATCTTGTGTCTCCATTGGACACTGTAACACTTCTGGGTTTTATTAACATGTATCTCCATCAGTACCTGTAAGTTCTCTCAGCATACAAGTAAATTCTGTTGAAAGTACCACTGCTTTTACTCGCTCTCTCTCCCTACCCCACAGCGACCTCACGGCATGAAATAATCTATGTTTGGCTAGTTAATTCTTGTAAATGTATCAATAAAAAGCTTGGTGGTGCTGGATGTTTAATATTCTGGTTAATACAGCAAAAGAGAAGCAACATGTCTGTTTGCACACAACACTTTCTGCTGTACTTTACATTTTGGGGTTGTCTTATCTCCAGATAAAAATAAGAATTCAAGTTTTTCCATTTTTTTGTGTTCAGTTTTAATGGCCAGAGTCATCTATTGTGAACCTTAAAGTGGTCATATTAATAGTATTTGTGCAAGTATTTATTTATCTGGGGTATCATGTGCTTGTTCCTTAATTATTAATCACTGAATGTTTATGTTCTCATTGCTGGCCGGTCTCTGCGGCGTGGTTAGCATCTGGACCTGTCCGTAGAGGTGGAGACTCCACAGCCTGTGCCGTTCGCAGCACAGGTCAGCGCCATGCCAACACGGACTTGAGACAGTCCGTGGCCTGTTACCTGCTGGCAGGGCACAGCTCTCTTACGCGTGGGTTCCCAGCTGTCCTGCTTCGTTTGGCGCTGTCTCTGTGGCACAACGGTGTGTGTCGCGCAAGAAAAAACAGAGTATGACGTCCCCTCGCAGGTAGATGTTGGTACAGTGCTAGGTCCGTCCCAGCTATGTGGGTTTGTTTGTGTGAGCATTTACGGAGGCGTAGCAAAGTTGTACCGTACACCGTGAGACAAAGGAAATGGAGACATGCAACAAGAGAGAAAGGTCATCTCTTCTTCTGGGCGTGAGGCTGTTCAGCTGAGCAGAATTAACATTGTTTCAGCAGGCACTTTCTGATGATCGCTAATGAAATCTCGTGGTAATGTGTGGGCATCGGTCGTTTTTAAGGTTTTATAAACTTCACGTGCTTTTTTTTATTTAAGTTATAGAAAAATGAAAAGCTTTTTACCCTGAGGAATAAGGGCAAAGTCAGGCAGCGCCGTTTAGCTGGGAATTACATTAGTTTCTGCCAAATCTGCCAGGGGGTGAGGAGCCCTCAAACCTCACCCGTGAGGACCTGTAGGTGGAGCTCCGAGGCCAGGTTTTCGGCAGGCTGTTCCTTCGGTGGGAAACGCGCTCTCCCACCAGGCTCCTCCATCTCAGCTAGCGGCGACTGCATTGGCAGCCAGCAGGGAGAAAGCAGATTCCTGCTGCCTCAACAGCCACCAGCTAGCCTGCGAGGCCTCAGCCATAAACTGCTTTGACCGTGGTTTTTGAAGTATAATTTCAGGATCCTTTTAGGAGTCAGCACAGGGATGCAACTGTCTGTGGGAGGTGATCCGGGATTTTCAAGCCAAGCTCATTTCATTGCCTACACTCCTGGTAATAAACCGAACAAGCAATTTCACGCGTAGGGCTGGACGCGTGTGCCCACGGCATTGGACTCCCCGCACATCCCACCCTGCTTCCCCGTGGCTCTGGCTGAGAACAGAATAAGTTCAGGTGTATGATCCGCTTGGGCTGCTCCAGAGATAGGAGGATTGGTCTTGTGAAAAAAGACACAAAAGAGAGTTAAGAAACTAGTAATAGCACAAGGCTTGCTCTTAACTGCATTTGTCTTGGGGGAACCATCCGAGTTAGTATGTGCCTTGTTTTTTTCACCAGCAAAAAGGGGAACATTCTTTGACCATCGGAGAGGGGCTCAGTTCAGAAGGCACTGCTTTGTGCAGTTGTTGCCCCCTATTCCAGATTTCTCCGTGACAGTCAGCAATATTGAGTGCACCACAAATATAAATCAATAGGTCTATTTTAGGCATTTTCAGGAAGGACTTACCATAGCATAGTAATGTCTAATCTGTAATGCTGTAGCCTCTAATGGCCTGACCATGCTCCCACTGAATGCAGAAGGAAAATTCAGCTGGGTTGAACAAGCCAAACAACAGAAATCCAACAAAGCTTAAACCCGTTGTTTCACTCCTGGGTCAGCCCTTCTGCATATCTAAGGTATGTTCCTGTATATCTAAGTATGTATTTTCCGTTTCCAGTGAGACACTGAACAATTATAAGCCCAGTCCTGCGAGCCATCCTTCTGTAGTTCAAACTCTCCCAAATATTCTGAAGACAAGCACTGAAGCAAGACTGCTCCTGCGAGTTAAGGACATCCTATGAGAGTAAACTGCAGGATCAAGCCCAGGCTTCATTGTCAATGCCTTTGCTTAACACAGTTCACATTGATACTTATTTCAAAAAGTAAAAATGAACAAGTAAGCGATACAAAATTAAAATCCCATCCAGTGTGCTAATAACAAAACATATACATGTGGGGCAAGGTATAATGAATGCAATTCATTCCTCACATGAAAGAATGACCTCCATAACTCACTGGAGACACTGCCACTCATGAGTTATGGGTCATTCCTTTTCTGGTGAAAATAAATTTTACTACACTGTCGTCTATAGCCATGTACTTTTTCTTTCTGTGTAAATTCAAAAACTGGGGAATTATAATCCTCTATTTTCTTGTGTTATGTTGAAAACATAACTTACTGTAACATGGTTTTAAATTAAATGTTTTTTATTAAGTGAAAGATGCTATATTTCTCTCATATATTCGTTGACAAGACTTTTGATTAAATAAAATGTTGCATTTATTTTTGAGATATTACTACTGTTAATAAATTCCTTAATCAGCTTTCCTGCATTTGCAATAGAGGTGGAATCCTTCAGTTTAATCAAAGCTTGTGTTATGCTAAAGAATATTTATTACAGCATCAATTTTATAATATAAAACTTCTATTTTAAGTTGTTTTAACTTAGCCATGAACATTTTCTCTAGATTGACACATGGCATGTTGTCAGTTACAAACCTATATTTTTTAATTCCTTTTTTAAAAATAGACCTTGATTATTATTTGTTCTATAAGATCAATGTTTAAAAACCAAAAAGAGAAAACTCTGTTTTTTAGAGAATTTCCTCTGCCTGGGTAGCTGTTACTGAAACTAAAAAAAGCAATGCCACTAGAAATCAGGAGAATCTCTTTCATAATATTAAAGTTACTCTGTACGCCAGTGGATTCTACATGAAAGGAATCTTTTTTCCTCATACTTGATCATCTTTTCTGATATGTAAACTTTGAGCACAATTATAAAGCTTTTGTAGCAAGTCCTGCACTTCCTCAATTCCCACTGAAATGCATTCCTGAGCACCTGGGGGAGCTTGGCTCCCTGTACTGCCTAAATATTAACTGTGGCCACATTTCAGACTATGAAAACAGAGGCTATGTTGGATTTGAATGTGCATTTATTTAAGTAGAATTTGTGGTCTTCAGGATGAATAGCAGAGTTTTCACATGGTATTGCAGTAATCGACTGGCATTTCTGAGATGGCTGTAAGTTCCTACCAGGTAAGGACATCAAGTCCCACTGATACTCACTGTCTTTGTATCACTTAACCCTTCTTGCTAGTGGGTGAAATTATGCCCTATGGAAAATCAATGGAATTCATGATTTCTTACACACTGTTAGTGTTCAGCCTCGGTTTGGTCCTCCAATATAAATGTATTTTATATTCCTTTTATATAACTTCATTTCATACTAACTAGATTGTGTGGCTAATTGAGGAGTGTCATTGGAGACTGGCACTGTGGAAAGACAAGTGTTATGATTTTCCAGCTTAGCCAGTCATTTCTGCGGGCAGTATGACCTTATGCTTCTGGAGAGTTGAAGAACCAGGTTGTTTGTGCCATGGGTAAGATGCATGGCACCAGAGAGGTGGTGTCCCATGCAGGCTCCAGCACCTTCTCCAGACAGGATCTGTTCAGGATGCTTGAGGTTAGCAATAACAGTAGTGTTTCTTTCTGACATGAGGCAGTTCAGGCAGGAAAACTGCTATGGCAGGTATGCACGAGGAGAAATATAGTGGCAAAAAAATGTTTCTAGGACGAGCTGCCCCATTCATACAGGTGTATCTGGCCTGAGCTGCTCATGGGGAATTTCAGTACATCAGTTTTCAAAATTCTCTCCCAAATTCAAGTGGGTATCTGCAGMAGAAATATGCCATTTGAGACATTTCCTCTTTAAATCATGCCGCTTCATTTCATGTGTCCCAGATAACAAATCTCTTAATAGTTCCTAACAGTTCCATAGAGTATATTTTAGCTGGCTTCTTTTATAGGTCTTTTGATTTAACATCTCGGCTATCTCTGACAGTAGGGATTGACTGAGATGGTCACCTCAGGATTGAAGAAATCTGTCTAAGTACTTCTCTGAACAGTAATTTCAAAATGGAATCAATTTTGTTTTGTATTTCTCTGATATGAAATTCCAGTTCCTGTCTTAGTGTATAGTTATTGGTGTTTGTTTTCAGCTCTTTTTGCCTTTAGTGCCTTCTGGGTAGTGGAAAAATGGCATGCTGGAAGTGCAACAGAGAGATAATAACAGATCACTCCAAGGATGTTATCTATTCTGCTAACCATCTAACATACAGCAGGGAATATAATATGACAATAAAGCATTTATCTTCTCCTTACTGAAACGTTCATGGTATCAAAACGAAGTTGACTGTTGCTCAATGGACTAACATTACTTATCCCTTCTGCTACTGATAGTTACAGCTGCTATTTTTTTTCCACTCTCAGACTGCAGGATTTCAGGAGATTCTGACTGAAATTGAAATTTTAGCTTTGATTGTGGGATGCTTATGTCACGACCTTGACCACAGGGGAACCAACAATGCCTTCCAAGCCAAGTAAGTTTTCTAATTCTTATTACTTTAATTTGTTTTTCTTCCACAGAAGAGCAAAAGGTGACCAGGATAAAGAATGAAGCATGAATTTCAGGCCTYCTAGGCCAAGGCCAAGTATTCTTATTTTTGTATGTAGTGAGGGACTATCCATCTTTATCATTTGCTTTTATTTTGGGTAATTGCTGGCTTGTCCTTTGTATCAGGCTGTTGATTGGGTTACCCCTTGTGAACTGACACCACATCTTGAAATGTGGTGCCAAAACTTGATGTTCTTTTCAGGCTGAGGTATTGTTGATTCTGGTATTAAACCCAGAAAACACTGAAACTGTCTATCTGTGTTGTTCTTGCTGGCTGGAATGTATGATGTTAAGCAAAACCTTGTTCAACTATTAAGAAGAAAATAAAATAGGTAAAACTTGAAATCTTGCTTTCACAAAACTTTCACAAACATATAGGGAAGCATACATAAAGTAATTCCTAGCTTATGGAGTATGAAACCATTGCCATCATGCTGGAGCTGAGAAGCATCTCGTCCACAGCGGGTGGCTGGAGTAGTTGCCTCACCACCTACCCATCAGTTGTGGAGCCCACGGGGTCCCTGGTCTGTAGAAATGCCTCCTCCTTGGCCTGTCCCACACGCCAGAGCACACGGAGCCTGTTCGGAGACATGCTGCAGTGGGCAGGGGTGGGCTGGCCACCGCCTTGAAATGGTCGGTACCCACCAGAACATGAAGCTGGATCTCAAAGGCAGATTCTTACATCACCTATGTGAAATCTTGCTCTCTAGACTGTTTTCAATTCTAAAAATGAACTTTATTCTATTCGAAGTGCTTAGGACCTGATTCAGCAGCCCCGACTGGGGGGACAACAGGAAATGTCCCCTGACAACATCCTGGCCAAGCTGTGAAATAAAGCTGTCAGACAGAGACGCCTCCAAATCCCATGTTGTTTTCCCAACTCCCCAGGTGCTCTACAGTCAGAATATGAGACCTTGAGGCTCTCTTGTCCTGCAGATCCCAGCATGCGTTTGCAACTTTGTCTGTTCCGCATTACTGCTAATCCTYCAGCGTGACGGGGAAGTGATCAGATGGTTGTCCAAAGATATTTGAAAGACAGGGTGATGTTATATTAGCCTATTTTGTCCTACCTGTTGCAAAAATACTCTGCTGCAATCCGTGTATGCCCGGGCTGCTGCATTTCTGGGGGCGAGCTGCCTCAGTGAACATCACTCAAACTGATGTTTCTGATACTTGCTAAGCTGCCATTTCCTGAGCTATTGGTATTGCTGTAGAGTCTCAATGAAACAATGACACTGTCAGGATCTTCAATCACCATAGCAAGGAAAATCAATTGCAGCGCGTGAAAGACAGAGCTCATGGTGCAAAGGTTACCAAGCACTGCTAGATGCCTTTCTGCAGCTGAATCTTGAAGAGAATCAAAAAAGACGAGACAAATGGGAAGGAATCTCAGCTGATTGATGTTTATGTTCCTAATTTACAAAAATGAGACCTAAGATTTACATCCTGACTGTTTTAGGCCCTGATTAAGTTAACCGCTTCTCCATTGTAACATTACACAACAACATCTCTTGTGTAGAGGGATGGCTGAGTTAAAGGTAGAGGTTTCAGCATTAAAGTGCTATCACTTATACTTGTTTGACAATGGAGTACAAAGAGGAGGCTACCGTTTTACAACTCCATAAAGAAATTGCTGAAGACCACGTATAAAACCACACATATAAAACATCCCTGGAAACAGAAGCTGTAGTTTTCATAACAGCAGCTATGATTTATTCCTCTAGCCTGACTTACAAATTTAAGCATCACATTTTCCTATTTTATTTTCAGTGTTCAATACTGCTGTTCTGTATGATGAAAGTTCAAGAAGTATATGATGGAGGCAATATCACAGTTGTCTGAAACGGCACTCTTGTATATCTCAACGCCACATTCTCTAGGGATGATGTTTCCTGGACATCCTTCTCTCTAATATAGCTGCTTCTGATAATTAAGTATTGGTATGGTGCAGTTTTATGGTATATGCTCCTAGGAGACTCTTTCTGTTTGTCTCTAGCATAATCTCTTATTCTCATTTCTTTGGAAAGAAAACCCATCTTGTCGCTTTAGGCTGGGTCCCAGAAGTGAAGTTATGGTGAACAGTAACTCTTCTGACAATCCAGTCCCATTCTCTGCACCTCCTAATGATTCGCAATTTTATAATTGTATTCTGTAGATTTTTGTTCTTTAAACTTAGAAAACCCACCTGCTCTGTGCATTTTGAAGCTAATTTTATTTTAGACAATAAACATGATGAGAAAATACATTCTAAAGAGATGCTAAACTTTACTTTTATATTCACTGCTCTCACTTGTGTTTTTTTGTTTACCTTAGTATTTTTTTTAAGTGCATGGTTTTACATACAGACAGAACCTCACTGCATTTGCAGTTGGTTTTTTTGTTGTTGTGTTTTGGGGTTTTTTTTAAAGAGTTTATAATCACCTATTGTAAGCCATTGTAGTTACAGCTATTAAAAATTAAAAATAAAAAGTAGTAGCAGAACAGGACGTTACTGTTTGTCTTTACTGCATGCTGGTGCACCTATGCTTTGCATTGCTGAGGCACTTTGAAAGTTGCATTACAAAATTTCATGTAGTTCCAGGAAAATCTTTAGTCAGCTGATGATATTTAGCAAGGTCTGGAACATAAATGCCTTGTATCTGGCTTTAAATTARTATTTTGATCTTGTCAACTGTCTCGAGTGTGGATGCTGGAATGGAGAGGGAGAGTGTGGCTACATGCTTTCGTTACTAAATTGTCTCTGAAACCTGCTTCGTAAGCAGACGAGCAGTATTTGTTGACTCCCCGTGTTCTGTTTCAGGAGCGGATCAGCCTTAGCTCAGCTCTATGGCACCTCTGCTACCTTGGAGCACCACCATTTCAATCATGCTGTCATGATTCTCCAAAGTGAGGTACAAAAGCATTACTATTAATCTCACTGTAAGCTGTTGGGCAGTTTCAGCCAGAGAAAGGAAATACCACACACAGTACCTTTTTTAATGCTCTCTCCTTGAGGAATTATTTATTGGTTACCACAAAGGTCACAACTAGCACAAAATTAAACAACTACAAATGCTGATCATAGAACCCAGAGATTATATTTGTCTCAATCAGCTAGGGGCAAGGAGAACATATCCTAATCAAATTGTCAGCTTTTCTCAGTCTTCTTACATATATCCTGSTCAGTGGTTTATAGGTAGGCGAAACAAGCTCTTGCCTTTCCCCACAGGTGTTGTATTCAGAGTACCACAGTCATCCTTTACTGGACCAAATTAATTTATTTGACAGTCTTTCTGTAATCAGTATTTTTATGATGGTTTTGCATAATTTTACTAAATTATTTTTTAAAAAAATTAATATCAGTAATATCGTGCTGTCCAAAGTACACTACCTGCTTTGCAGATACATATAAAGACATAGTTCTTGCCTAGAATATCTTATGTGCAGCAGTACGCAGCATGCACTGCCACAGAGACGTAGTAAGTGAAAAAAGTAGAAGGATGGAYACACAATCCTTACAAAACAAAGGATGTGTTTCCTTAATTTACACAGATAGGTTGTTACAGAATGCGCTCAGTACATATAAAAACAAAAATGTTTTTCATGCAGCACAATTGGAGACCATATGCTGATCTGCAGTAACTTTTGAAGAGCATCTGGGAATGTCCTGTGATCACAGACAAATGGGAGCAGGGTGATGGCTTTACCTCTGTGTACAGTGCCACAGAGATTAGTCATGGGACTGTGGCTTTAGTGTTCAGTTTCTTGACATTATATTAAAAAAGTGGAAATAAGAAAGGAGAGCACCAGCATGAGATTTAGACAGCTCAATCTGCTTAGCCTATCCTAGCTTATCTAAAAGGTGCTACTAGGAATTAAATGGCTCCTTATACTACCAGGGAAAGGGATAAGAAAAAGCAGCATCTGAACGTTAAACAGACTGGTTCAGAACAGAAAAAAAGGAAGGGGTTTTTGGTTTTGGGTTTTGTTTGTTTGTTTGTTTGTTTTTCTAAACCAATGAGACTGGAACAAGCTTTCCTGGGAAACAGTGATTTCTCTAGTTCCTGAAATCTTCATCATGACTGAATGTCTCTCTGAAGACAGGCTCAAGACATGGACAACTCTGTGAAAGTTTATAGCTCACGTCAGTCTAGATGCTTTTCTTTATCTTTTCCAGCTTAAAAATCAAGAAGTTTATGGAATCTACTCCAGCTTCTTTTAGAGATGTAAAGTATTACTTGAAATGCAAGCCCTCCCCTTTGATCATTCAGGTAGCTTCTTCTCCAGGTCCTCATTTCTAGACCCAAAAATTAATCCTACGTGATTTTTATCCAATAGATACTATTTGCTAATGGAACACAACACCCCTTAGTTTGGAATAAATGCACATTTGGATCCTCCAATCTACTTAAAGATACACCAACTTTCACCAGCTGAGCAGTTGGTCTCCTTTCWCAAATAAGATGAAATTAGATTACATCCTATCCACTAATGTCAATATTCTAGTCTGTCTTTGCTATCCAAAAGGGAACATAGTATATTGTATTATTTCTTTAGATTTTTATCATGTTGCACAGAGGAGCTATTTATCCTTTACTCTTGACATGCTAACCTCAGTATAAGTGATCTTGAGCTTTGTAGTGACGTGGTTTTATACACCATGAAACAGGTCAGAAAGGCAACAGATATTATGGAATAACAGACAACTTGGTAAATTACCTCTGTTTTAAGAGTTCCTACTTTTCTGATATATTTTGCTTTATTTTTTTCTAAGTACTTTGGTTTTAAAATTGTTTTTCATAAATAAGTTTTAGATTCTCAAAACCTTCTCAATGTTTGGCTGAAAAGAAATAATAATTTCATTGTCACAGAGATCATCTTTCATGCATGGCAAATTATTTTTTTTAGTCCAACAGTTAGCTGATCTATTAAAAAATACCATCTCTACCTCCAGACYTTATCTTGTCTATGTCCTCAGACCATGATGGTTATAGCAATCCTGTTGCTGGAAAATTCTTGGTTTTAAGGGYGTTTTAATCTTCCTAAGCAGCAGATGGCAGTGCATACTGAATGTGTGCATTACAGTGCTAAATACCACCAAAATAAGACTCTGTCTAGCAAGAACCTCATTATTTCTATAGGTGATTAGGGGAAAAAAAACTAGTACTTTTGTTTATGTTAATTTAGCTATATGTGACTAATGTCACAAAGACCACTTCTTAAGCTTACATTTAGAATTTTCCATTGATCTTGTTTCTTTCAGCATATTTTCTCTATGTTCATAGAGAAATTATAGGATCTCTGTCCCTCTTAGTTTTCAGAAATTCAGTTACAAAAGGATCTTCCTGCTCTTAAATAGCAATATTAAATAATTTGTTTCCTTTTATTCTGGCCATGGAGCACCTTTCAAATTCTTAATCCATGATCCCTTAAAAAGTAGCCTATTGGGCCTACAAAGGACGTTTAAACTGCATAAAGTTGCAGTTCTTTAGCCTGCRTAGGCAATGCTTGTATACACTGTAAGACAATGCAGTAATGGGCAGAGTGASCAAATGGGCTGTTCTGAATGAAAAACTGATTTAGTGTCTTTGACTGCTCTAGCAGTAGTTTGTGTGCCTGCAAGCAGTAGCACAGATAAATCTATTAGGAGCACAACTCAAAAGCTGCAATGCACAGCTCCCCRAAACATTTAATAAGAGGAAAGATTGAGATGTATCCATAGTTATTCCCCATAAACTGAGTCTGTGCAGGGTCAGAGCAAAGAGTAAATCTTTCCTCAGGAGGCTATAATTTCAGCAGAGTTTAGAAAAACATCCCAGGTGCTTGATTACAATCGTCAACTCTTCCACCCCAATGTAATCTCAGCAGTATTAACATTATTATTTTGTCGTAGTTTTGCCATGAATCAGAAAAGGCCTCTGTTACAGGGAAACAGTAGACTAAAGAGTTAGAAAACCTTTTAAAAACCTGTATTGATTGCTAGCCCTTTACCTCTTTTATCTCTTTCATTATAGGGTCACAACATCTTTGCTAACTTGTCCTCTAAGGACTACAGTGACCTTATGCAGCTTCTAAAGCAATCGATACTGGCAACAGACATCACTCTGTATTTTGAGTAAGTATTGGCATTTCTTGTATTTGACAAATGAAAATTCGAAGAACTTACTCTAATGACCTATTAAATACCAATAAGGATACATAATATGAGAAATTAGTGTTTAGCTGTGGTTGAAGAGATTTAGTCTAATACTTAGTATATCTTAGGCTAATAGAAATATCTCAAGTGTCCAAGTAAGTTTTGCTTTAATGTGTAACATATCTGTATCAACAAAAAGCAAGTGAAATCCTAGGCTTAGACTTCAAAGCAATCCCAGGAATCAGTTACAGCTCAGTCCCGTAATTCTTCTGTCCCTTCTGTGACCATTTCTTCAGGCATGTAGAAGATCAATGACATTTTAGAATTCTTTTCCACCATTTCAGAGTTTCTAAACATGTATGCTAAGAAATATTATATTTAGTTACAGACACAGTTGCAGAGGTAATGAAAGCATACACACTGCKCCTTTGAAGACAAATTATGCCAATTTGCATCACATGAGAATAGGTCTTAAAAAGCTTAACTTGAGAGAACTTGAGAGAGATCTCTCTCGTTCAGTTTTCTTCCTTTTCCTTGTTTGCAAATCAAATCTCTAAGTAGACTTCAAGTTGGTGCTATTTTATGTTTTTCAAATACTGTTAATTATTACCACGCTCTTCCCAGTAAGATGTGCAGGAGCATGCGTTTAGTTGGAGGAGTCGTGGTGTCACCGTCACATTGCACTTTTGACATCCCCCTCTGTAGCACATGCCTGTGGCTGACTCACAGGGAGAAGTGCTGTCAGATGTGYGGTTTCAGCATACTACCTTCCCAGTCTTGACAATAATTCATCCTTAGGAATTTTTGYTTGATGTCCATTAGCATCCTATCCCAAACAACGCTGGGTAGCATTTAGTAATGTTTTTCTCAACTTTTAGGGGGGGTGTACCTGGATTCCCTGCTTCTTTGTGCTGATGATTGATATCAAACCAAATTTCCAGAAAACTTCAGGCAAAGTCTTTACCTGGAAATTGTTCAACTATCTATATTGACATTGTATCTTTAACTGTCAATTGTAAAAATACTAACTGGGATGCTGCAATGTTTGCTTTTCACAGTACTGGCAGTAGAARCACTGATATTTGTTTCCTGCAAGTCTATTCTCAGAGAAGTTGTATTAAGAAAGGGTTTTAATGAATAGTTTTATTATAAATAACTTCTAAACATTAGTCTATGAAGAAATTTTTGCTTGCCAACATGAAAATCCTGAGCAGGACAAATAAACCCTTTTAAGCATATTCTTTTTGAAGCTCTCTGTTAGGATTGCTTGTTATCTGGGGGGCTGGTATGACAGCGGAATTTGCTGACAGCTTTAAGTGAGATACAAGGACCACAGAGATGTGTCAGTGCAGGTTCTCCTGTCTCGCCACAAATAACAAGTGCTGCAGAAATGTTGTGTGTTGTCAAGAAAGAGATGAGTGGCAGGGGCTGAGAGGGCAGCTGCCCTGGCACAGCCCCGTGCTCCCCCTGTCCGGGACCCTGCCGCCCCTGGAAGAGCCAGAGGCTCTGCTCTGGAGGGGGCCCGCAGCAGTGCCCTGGGAGGGAACCCAGTCCAGACCCAGAYGTGATGGAGCTCTCTTCCCTGCCTGCCTTAGGTTGAAAAACTACGTGGTCAAATTGTCTTTCCACTTTTAATACAGAGAAATAATGTCTAAAAAGGAACATCAGCTGAATTTCAAAATTATTCTTCCTTGCTTGCATAATTGATTTTTATGTGCTACATAAAAATCTGCTTTTATGAATCAGAAAACTTTTAGCAAATGAGGCCTCTTTACTGAGAAGTCTGCAAATAAGTTATCTTTTCCTCTTGTGTTATTATGATTCATTAATCRGGTAGTTGTTATGCTACTTTACTTCCAAAAGTGCCTGAAAATCACTCCCTGGAAACGTTGATGATTTACACTGCTTAAAGCCACCCTATGTGAACAGATGTTTCCAYACAAGTACCGAACTTGTTTTTTCAGTTTGCTATGTCTTCAATATTTTTGAGAAGAGAAGGAAATTCCCACATCAGTATTCTTAGAATGCCTGAACCTAATGACCACAAAGGCCAGCTAGCAAAACAGCAACAAAACTGCAGGCAGAGCAAGGCCTTATGACCTTTTCAAGGCATTACTTTTCTACAAATAAAATTACTTTCAGTGAAAGATCAGATGGAAAATATACTTTATTTTAGTAGATAATTCTAGATAACGATGCTTGTAGATAATACAACAAGCAAAAGCATGGAACCAAAATGAAGTTTATGGAAAAGATTATGGAGCCAGCAATGTGCGATTGCAGCCCAGAAGGCCAGCCGTATCCTGGGCTGCATCCACAGCAGCRTGGCCAGCAGGTCGAGGGAGGTGATTGTGCKCCTCTGCTCTGCTCTGGTGAGACCCCACCTGCAGTGCTGCRTCCWGCTCTGGAGCCCTCAGCACAAGACAGACACGGACCTGTTGGAGCGGGTCCAGAGGAGGGTCATGAAAATGATCAGGGGGATGGAACGCCTCTCCTGTGAAGAAAGGCTGAGAGAGTTGGGGTTGTTCAGCCTGGAGAAGAGAAGGCTTCAGGGAGACCTTATGCAGCCTTCCAGTACTTAAAGGGGGCTTATAAGAAAGATGGGGACAAACTTTTTAGCAGGGCCTGTTACGACAGGACAAGGGGGAATGGTTTTAAACTAAAAGAGTGTAGATCTAGACTAGATATAAGGAAGAAATTTTTTACAATGAGGGTGGTGAAACACTGGCACAGGTTGCCCAGAGAGGTGGTAGATGCCCCATCCCTGGAAACATTCAAGGTCAGGCTGGACGGGGCTCTGAGCAACCTGATCTAGTTGAAGGTGTCCCTGCCCATGGCAGGGGGCTTGGACTAGATGACCTTTAAAGGTCCCTTCCAATTCAAATTATTCTGTGATTCTAAATTCATTCAAATGATGTCTTGAGCCACTAGGCTGTAGAGCAACTGGATTTGCTGTATATAGCAAGACAACTTTCCTTTGCAGGTCCAATGTTACTAAAAGACATTGCAAAATTGTTATTCTGTTTATTTCTGAAATCCTGGCATATTATGTTTGCTTAATAATAGCAAACCTCTTCATTTTGGATACCATGCATAAGCAACCAGTAGGAAACACTAAGCTGTTTCCTTATACATAGCTGCTTTCGTCAGGTTGACTTCTTCCTACTCTAGAAATTCTCTGTGGAATTGGACTACTACTTCTGCATCCATTTAAATGGATTTCAAAGAAAATTCTTATTTTAAAGTTTTCAGCTTAACAYAAGGCCTTGACACTCACATTTTCAGTTACTGTTTATGGGTCTCTATATTTTAAATTTGAATGTTTGAGGTTTCTGGGATGTCATCTTTCTGAGCTTTCAGCTTTAAATATTCTTGCCTGTTTTTTGTCCAGTAACACATGAATTGCCCACAACATCCAATACTTCAAAATGACATCATTACCAAATTTTACATTGTTAAACTGGGCACTGAAATACAGTATGCAAAAATCYACTGCTTGCTCTTTTAATAGAGTATGTAGTTGTTGATGATCTGCTCAGGATTAGGCTGGTTTAAGGCTTATGTGCCAACTACTCTTGGCCATTAAAACTTTCATTGTTGCAATATTTATTTCCACTCSGGCCATGATGCTCTGACTTTGTGTGAGAGCGCTGAATTTTTTTTTCTGCATGTGTGACTTCGCATTGTCCGAGCAAATTTTGTAACTACAAACTATTTTATATCTTATTTCATGAAACATAAGGGATTAGATGTCATCACGTAGTCCTTCTATCTCCCTGTTCTAGTTGCTGTYATGAAATCCGTTATAGAAAGGCCCTCTAGTAGGGAGTGACTGGTCACATAACRCATGACAGTCAGGGACCAGAATAATGCGACATGCCCCACGTAAAATTCTGTCCATTGATCAAGGGCAATGTTCCTGGAAGTGTGCGTCTCCTCGTATGTAAAACCTGTACTGGCTGCCATCAGACTGTGCTTTCAATAATCACTGTTCAAAATTTCAGTCTAGCTGAAGTAAATGTAGAAAATATAAGACTTTGCAAACTCTCTGCTGTTGGGGAATCTAACTACATTTCCACTTGACAGAGATAGCACAGTCTCCTATGAGATGGGGCACTGGACTGTCACGCAGAACATAGGTATTTGCTTTCCAGCTTTGATGCTAACATGTTGTGTCACTCTGGGCAAGTTGCTCCATATTTTTCTACTTCAACTTCTGCTATATCTGGGGCAGGATCTGTTTCATATTGTAGTCACACTGCATGCAATAAGAGCCGCTTAGATTTTCAGTGCCATAAAAAATTACAGACTATGATGAGTCAGAATTTTGGTACTTAGAGGCACCAAACAAGCATTAACATGTTCTGGCTCATGTTCTGTCCATCTTTGAGGACATAGGCAAGATATTCCAGAAGACAAAGCACAGGACCAATCAGGGAGACCTAGTTTCTAGTCAATAAGAACCACTAACTCGAGACACCTGCAGGTCTGTGTCTCACTGTTCTGTTCTGTGTGCAGGAAATAACAGGAATTGCACGGCTCTGAAAAACCCTTTAGGATCCTGAAGTAAAAATCACTTTGCAAGGACAAGTAGAGAAGTGTGTATATATTTCAAGGGTGTTTCTATTGTCTGTCTGTCCACTGCTGTAGTTGAACATTTCATGCTTCCATGGAAGACTGAACATTTTGGTACCATTTATTTCCTTATCTGCAGAGACCATAAATACAATATTGCTTTTACTAGGCAACTCTGACATTGATAACAGACATTTATAGAACATGTTCGGAAATTAGTGTGTTTCACTTAAATGGACTGTCAGCCTAACGACTTTAACAATAATACATGGGGTGCAATGATTTCCTATCATCCAGAGAACTGTGTTTCTACTGCAGTGCTGCCCTGGAAGTGTCTTGTTTCCTTCTCTGATAATCTGTTTTGTTGCAGGAGAAGGACCGAGTTTTTTGAACTTGTCAGTAAAGGTGCTTATGATTGGAATCTAAAAAACCACCGAGAAATATTTCGGTGAGCAGTACTATTTCTTGCTTTCTGGTTATTATTATTAAGTGTAGCCATATTTGTTTAAGGAATTTCATATATCATGGAGTGAAGACTTAGAGTAACAAGAGAAGGTAGCTTGTTTTAAAAATATGATCCATGATATGAAATATATGGTATGATTTCTAAACATTACCAAACAGCAGGGATGTAATCAGTGTGACCTCACCTTCTCCCTTCCTATTTCTGCCCTCACACTCTGTCATGTTTTCTTCCCTTTCTTCCAGCCTCACCAGTTACTGCTCAGCCCTTCCGCTCTTTCTCCAGAAAGCATCAATAATCTGCCTCAGGACACAAAGATCTTTCTTGTGTGTTTCCCCATTCCCTCCTCCTCTCAGCTGTTTTCTCTCACTGGCCATGCTTCTCTCTGCTCTTTTAGTCTGTACCTGGGAATTTGCAGATACACGGTACTCTTCTAGCCCTCAGGAATGATCTGAGCTTGCGTACTATTGAAAACCTCAGACATTGTGGGTGGTTTGAGTACACCGTGTTTTTGAGACAATAAAATGTGTGCATTTGCATATGCATGCCTGATTATGTCTCGTTTTATCTGAAATGTCATTAAAATTCTGTTTCCTTTTGGTCTTTTGACCAAAATATTGGCCATTTTCTATTTTCCATATCATTTCACCCATTCCTAATTTTAGATTCAGGCAATATATTTGATGCTTCATTTTCAGTGCCCTTGTTCTTCATCTAAACTTTCTTAGACTTTTATCTGCATCATGTACTGTACATAAACGCTTTCTACAGCTGAATGGTTTCTTTCTCCTAATGCATATAAAACATGGTTGTAGCTAGGTATTAAACTACAGTGGAACAGTATCGCTCATACTAAATCTTAAATTTTTATTGTAGATGAGCAGTAGAAACTGCTTAAACAGTGTCTGGGATGCCTCCTGTGATTATAGGTTCTCTTGCTACAGCAGTCACTTACAAATAGGCATATAAATTAATCCAGTTTGCAGGTGCTATTATGTAATAATATCCTTACTTATATCATGTGAAGCACATGCTTTCTAGTATATATAGGTATTAATGTAAGTAGTGTTAGAAGTATTGCAAAATTAGCAGTTATTCCCTTGCAATATCATTTCTTTTCTAGTGTACAATGCACAATACCAAAATTCATTGTCTGATGACCTGCAACACATTAAGCTTCCTAGGCACAATTGTGATGTAAAAGCCATGCTGATGGCTGAGATTTTAAACATGTCATTCTTTTCTGGAGGAAAAGAAGGTGCCAGGGCTGACATTTTATATATGTATTATTTATTTATGCATCCAGAGCAGAGTTGTTTAGAAATCCAACAAAGGTTGATTCAGCTTGTATTGTTCATTTCTGTTTTTCAGATCAATGCTAATGACAGCCTGTGACCTTGGAGCTGTGACCAAACCGTGGGAGATTTCAAGACAGGCGAGTCATGATTAATAGCAGGGCTGGGAGGAGGCGGGACTGGCGGGACAATATTCCCAGGGCCCTGGCTTACAAGGGACCAAAACTGGACTCAATTTACAGCAGTATTAACGCTAGAAAAAAATAGTAGGGGGTATCTGCGAGAAATGGTTTATTGYGTAATCTTTCCATATACACATGGTGGTGAGCAGCATGTAGGTACCTGAAGAGATCTGGCTTTACAACCTCTCCTCKTATTAACCTTTTAAATCCATATCAAAAACTGGATGGATTAAACAAAAAAAGCATTAGCCACATGTAGCTGTGCTTACTTGTTTTGTCCCAAAGTTTTCCTTGGCAGTGGCAGAATCTTCCCTAAATCAAAAATACCAGCAAATGATCTGCAAACTTTGATTAACGTAAAATCTTCAGTATATATGATAAATGTGTTCATTTTCTTAACACTGATGGAAAAAACTGCAAGTGTAGTATAGAGCCTTTTTTAGCATCCTATACTTAGAAACAAATAAAAATTCAAGCTTCTGCTGCTGAGTAGGCTCTTTAGAAATATGCATAAAACTTGGGTCCAGCATTGGCAAACAATTACAATGTGCGAAAGCAACCTGTCCCAAAGTCTTGTCCTTTACCACCTGATTTTCCCTCTTCTAGGCATCTTTCTTCACTCAGCATCCATCCTTAATATTTCCTGTACCCCTGCTAATAATTCTCCGTCTTTTACTGAGGTCCAGAACAGGCCAGTAGAAGGCAAGCTGTGTAGGGTTTTGGAGGAATATACAGCATCAAGAAATGAATAGGAAATGTACCAGTGCAGCTGACTGTGGCTAAGCACCTGGAGGGAGTTTGATTGGCTTAACAGCAAAGTGATAGTTAAAAAGTAAAAAGATGGGGTGAAMAAGAGAAGCTAGACCAGAGACCTAGTGAGGCAGGAGCAGCCGATTTCTTGGAGAAGGACAAGGAAGTAATAGAAGCTGAAAGGGACTTGCCCTCCTTTGTGGTAGTACAAAAGTTACATGCACATTAACTCAGTAAAAAAGCATCTATGAGGCGAGGGCTTCAGCTCAGCTTGCAGTTTGCTTTTATAAGCAGACTATGACATTGGTCCTTCTAAGGCTGTTACTCTACTTGGCCAGAATATGGTCACCTCGCATGGAAATCAGGGAAGTTGCTCGTATCTTGCAGTGGGAAAATGAGTCACAAGACTTTTCAGTGCCACCTAGCCACAGCTGCAGTGTGTGCAATCCCTCCTCATTTTTCCTCTTTAACCCAGTTAGCTTCTCCATTTTCTTTGACAGCCAAAATGTCAGGTAGGGTCTGTTTTACATGTTGTCAATCTTTGTGCTATGGTGCTGAATTAGTGCTGAAGTCTCTGGCAAACTGGTTTTTTATCCTTATCGCTTTTGAGGTCTGCAGGTGAAAATTCCCCTGCAGCCTCGTGTACTTTACTCGTAAAGTAAAGGTTTACTTTATATTGAAAAATCTAGTCTGGGATTGATTGAAACATCACCTGGTTGAGCAGAGAGGCTAATAAGTCCATAGAGCGAAAACAGGAAATGGTTAGACCTCAACTGTGCCGAAAGGAAAAAAACATGAAAAGTGAGGGAGAAAGAGATTAAAGTATATGAATCAAAGGGAATAAAGGCTACATGTAAGAAGGCAAAATTCAGGAAGAGAAGATAGAAACAAACAAAAGAAGAGGGAAAGGGACACAAGGAGAACAGGATCAGAATAGCGGTGAGAGACAGGGGTGAGACTATGTCTTGATTATTTTTATACAATACACTTGGCAAACCCTTAATTGCTGCTAAGTTGTTAAATTACTTCTCTATCTGGAGTATTGATCTAGAATTTTATTAGTCTGCTGGGATCACATACATTATAAAGTTCCAAACTCTGTGATAGCCTGGCTCAAGATTTAAGAGTACTTTGTAACATCACCTCACTTCCAATTTATTTTGGTACTCCTTATTTCAACTGTAACAAGCTTAGGATTTGCGAATGTTAGCTACCATGCAGTAGCTAGACCAAGATAGTTTGAGATATTTATGAAGTGCAGGTTCTCTCCTTGATTCACSCTCTTGTGCCTTGGCATTATGAAAGAATTTCCTAGCTTGAAAACAATAAGGTGGCATGACAGGAGCTTTAGGAACTCAATGCCATCTTCAGTAGATTAGTTTCCTTTTTTTGCATCTCATAGTCACACATGCCTACCTTCTAAGCCTCACACATGAGAAGAGTACAGTGTGTAAGGGCTACTATATCAGCATTGTTCACTGTTTGACTTCCTAAAATTCCTGTTGTTTCCAGAACTAATTTTGTTTTTAAATCTTGTGTTCTTCTGCGAAGCACAAAATTCTGCTGAATAGAACATCTTCATTCACAAAAATCAGAAAGACGCATTCCAACATCCAACCCACCAGTTCTTGATTTTGATTCAATATGATAATCACAATCTGAGTTCATTTTTAGATATTCAGACCCTATAGTGATGACAGTCCTGGGAAAAAGTAAAGCCTAGTGGGGAAAAAAAACCTTTATGATTTCACATTAAATTAAGACAACAGAGGTTATTGGTTAAGTTTCTTTGACAAGTGAAGTTGTTTATATAGGGTAACAGCCTGTAACTACCCAGAGAGCTCTTGCACATTTTACAAAGCATTTTTACAGACATAATTGTGCATGCCAACAAGAAGCTATAATTTTCTCTTCTGTTCTAAATAATTAAGTTGCATATAACGGCATTGAGTGCTACCTTGACATTGCAGTGTAATTCCCCCAGTCAATTCCCTATCAAAAAGGGATGTGTGCCTATCAGTGKTTATAGCTATTTATAGCCCCTGTATGCCCAGTCCTGAAAACTATACAAACCTGTGCCTGACATCAGTCATGTAAGTGGGGCTATTCACTTCTTTACAGTTAAGCACAGGCTGAAGTCATGGTCTGAGCAAGAACTCATTACCCTAAAAATTATGTAGCAAGAACTCTAATCTTTGTCATGATTTATGTTTTAGGCAGCTGAGCTGGTAACCAGTGAGTTCTTTGAACAAGGAGACAGAGAAAGATCTGAACTCAAACTCACCCCTTCAGTAAGTTTTTATCACTTCTGAAATAGTTACTAACTTGAATAGGGTAAGAAAATATCATTGGGTTCATTCAGAAAAACTAACTGTATTTTKTATGTAAAGAAAAATCTTGGAATAAATAAAAGCTCTGTCCCATAGCAGCATGCATTTAGAGCCATATATAAAAGCTCTCCAGTCAACTCAGTCACTTTTGCATTGAGCCCCTTCTCCCCATTTTCTGTACCTGTTCCCAAGGTTATTCTGTCAGTTCATTTTCTAAGCAACAGGTATTTTTTTTAATACACAGTATTCAAATAAAAAAAAKCACTAGCTACTTATGGAAATCAAAATCGTCAGATGTACTTTATGCTGCAGCTGTCTATCTGTGTCATTTGATGTATCAACTGCTGAAAAGCATTTCTATAGGTATACAACTAAATGTATTTTAAAATGTATCCTGTGTTTGAAAGGATAAGTTGGTATTGAGTGGAATATAGGCAGATGGGTATAAAGTGTCAAACAAGAACTAAGAAAAAAAGTTTCATAAAGATTTTCAGTGAACGATTTGAAGAGAAAGCCTTATCCAGGTTAAATACCTTAAAATGTTGACAAGCCATTATCTGGAGGCAACAGGAGAAGGATAACAGAAAGTATTSTAAAGAATTTAACTTACAAGCCATTCACAAATGTGTTTATGCTTCCAAAAAATAAAAAGACATTCCAGTGGCTCAGACTTGATATCACTTCGGTAATACTCGCACATGAGCCTGTGGTGATGTAATGAAGTCAATAAAGTTAAAAAGTTTGTAGTAAACAATGCTCAGATACAATAAATGGCTTTTCACTTTGTATACAGTCAAAAGTTGGGATATTAATGGATTTCTTCCCTGTAGTAGTTCTGTGTGTGTATCTCAGAAAAAAATGGTAGCTATAGTCCAGTAGAAGAGTAATCAGTCAGTCATGGTATTCACAATTCTGAGACCAAATCTAGGTCTGAATAACTGCAAGTGCCATTCCATACAATATGCGTTAAGTGCCTTTCCTACCTCCTATATACAATTTGCAAAATGTGTTTCTCATGCTAATGAAGCATAATAGGAAGTAATTTTATTTCAACACATACATTAATGTTACTGTCTTCAAGTAGCAATGAATTCCAGTGCAAATGGCCCGGGTCCAGCAACCTTAAGAATTATTTTAAGGTGTGTTATTACATCTACATTTTGGACATACTGTAGACTTGGCAGAAGTGCAGAGAAAGACAAAAGCCAGAGCTTTCTTCTGGACTCATGTTTTCTGAAAACCTGCATCCAACAGCCTAGACAGGTGGGAAAGAAGAGTGCGTTGCTATAAATACCTTCAGTACTTCCTCCATCATAGGAGTCCTCCCACTCTTCCTTTGGGCTCTACAGTCTGCACCAAGGAATACAGTAATTTGTGGGCCACGTACAGCTTGAAGGAAGATCTTCATCTCTGTTTGGCCCTTCACAATTTCAAAGAATCCAGTAAATTGATGTATTAAGTGTTTTGTGTTGGGAGATAAGGCCCATAAATAATCACAAAGTTCATCACTTCTAATAGTTGATGGCTAAGGGTCAAAATCATGTAGAGTTTTACCATATTAATGAGGAATTTTTAAACAAGATCAAATGCTGATGTTTTTTATGACATACCACTGACAAGCCACCTAGATAGGTATTGCTGCTAGTTAGATAAGAGAATTGTTAATCAGCAAGATAATGTGATATTCTCTTATCTTACAACTCAAGGATCTTTTTCTTGCATTGTGCTTATAACAATCTGAAAATGACAGGATTTTTAAAAATTGTTTGACTAGGAAATACAAAATTCTCCAAAATCAAGCCCAAGGTTCTCATTTAAGATCACAGAGTCCTTGAATCTTACTTCCTAGTCTTGTTTAGATACACTGTGCGATACCTGTTTATGTCAGAARGAGCAGGCTACA
The DNA here is from genome assembly GCA_030449065.1 of Oceanodroma leucorhoa. Lineage (NCBI taxonomy): Eukaryota > Metazoa > Chordata > Aves > Procellariiformes > Oceanodroma > Oceanodroma leucorhoa. The sequence goes on along the minus strand of JASVER010000003.1, from coordinate 14,471,924 downwards.
ACTAAGAAGAATTCAACCAGACATTTAATGTAATGTAATATGTATAGTCTGGAGTTTCTAGAAGGTACAGAAGGAAAGTAAGTTTTCTCAGGAGACATCAACCTTGAAGAGGTGGGCCCAGAATAAGAACAGACCTTCCACAGAAAAAGACAGAAAGATTTAAAACTTGTCATATTCAGAGAGTAAAAAAAGGCATTTGGTAAATGGTATGGATGGGCCACTACAAAGAGACAGAAATCTGATGTAGATCCTGTAGACAGAAAGCTGATGGACCCAAGTAATCTCAGGCAGGGCATGGAGGAAACAACTCACATTCAAACTCTTCAGAACTCAGTTTCTTCCATCTCCTTTCAGCCAATAATTGAGCCTCTTAAACATCAGCTTCGACCTCTATAATTTCCTCTCTGGGGGAGTGCTGCGAGCAATGAATTAGGCTGTTTCCAGAGGAACAAATTGATAACTGCTCCCAAAACAGATCTSTTGATTCCCCACTCTTTGGATGCACAGACATGGCTGGTTCTGCAGAAAGGRTCTGTAACTGGGAGGGAGGGAGCCAGCCCAGATCCATCACTGTTCATTTTGCTGAGCTTGAAAACCCTACGTGAGAAAAGGGAAATTTCTACTCAAAGGCATCTACTTTACATTTCTACAGGAGGTTTCTTACTAGCTCAACTCCAACTGTGGAGCATTTATTTTACATCACARAATTATACAATTCAAATACATTCAGCCTACAAATTTCAAAACCGAATTGAAAATAAACAGTTTATTTTTCATGCCAGACAAAGCAGTAGGGAGACTGCTGCAAAGATTGATTACGGTTTACAAAGTGTTCTGGTTGTGAGAATTTGATCATAGCTCCAAAGTGCTGGATGATGTGTCTGTAAAATACTCCAGTGTAATAAAGCATGACAGTTTTGTTCCCTTCTCAATTCAGGCCATTTTTGATCGGAACAGGAAAGATGAACTACCCAGGTTGCAGCTCGAGTGGATTGATAGCATCTGCATGCCATTATATGAGGTAATTTTTACTTACTGCTCCTGTAGAGTCCAGAGAAGATTGTTCTTGGCTCTGTAGGAAAAAAGAGTTAGCTTACAGTGCAGCCTTGAAGGCTATTTGAACTCTTATCTTTCTTTGACTTTACCAAAAGTCTGAATTCCATGCAGAAATCTTCAGATTYCTTGAAGGTGGTAATAGCTGTAAACATAATTCCTCTCTAAGTTATAAAAGCTGATAGGACAACTGTTTATTTTATTATGTTTGACACAAACTGATTCTCATCATGGCAAGGTGTGGAGTGCTCTGCAGAGAGGTGCCAGAGGGACGGCCTCGTTAGGTGCTGCTGTCAGACCTGTCCAAATATATGTGACCCAAAGGGAAGCTCCAGGCTGAGCCTTTGCACTCCCTTCTGGCTCCTTTCCAAACTGTTAAGGCACTCTAGGCCGGGTCTTTAAGGTCAGTGACAAAGGATTTGTGGTTTAACCTGTGTGCTGTTTAACTTGGAGTTTAATTTCAATCATGCTTCTACACAGACTGCGTGGGTGCTTGGCATAAGGTGTATAAGCGCTCAAGTACTACTTTATGAGGGCTACAGATGACCAGAATAATGTTTCTCTCTTTTTGGATTAAACCAGCTTCAGAATTTGACTTGTGTAACATAAGCTTCACCATTTTAACTTTTTTTCTCTTCTGTGTATAGAAAGCAGAGCTACACAAGCAGGATGATAAATGGAAAGTAGCACTATAGAAACTTAACCATCAATAACTGTGTCAGCCAGTCTTCCTCGTACTCACTGAAACCACACAGACTGCCTTATGCCACTAAAGACTGCCAGTTTGGCCATTGATATACGAGAAAACATGGGGATGTTCTCACTAGGCATTTTTGGGGAACTGCAACAAGTTTTCCCTGTTACCACTGCACCCCAGACTGCCTCACATCTCCGAGCAATGAATGAGTCAGTGGTGACACAAAGCCAAGAGCTGGGAAGCAGGTACCAGCTGCCATGTTAACATTAAACTGTTGAATTTCTGCCTTAATGTAGCTTCCCTACACGCACACACACTAATGGATTAGCAGTCCCATTTCATTTTACAGACCAGACGTGTCACCAGTAGTAAACAAGGTAAGAAGGATGATGTGCCTCCCCTGCCCTCTATACCTTGTGGCATCTGAGGCTGCCRCTGTGGCAATAATGAAGTGACTGCCCGGCAGCAAAGGCAACTCCTGTTGTGTGACACGGACAGCATCGGCTTGCGTAAACAGTGAGGTGGGCTACTGCTTTGCCGGTAGTTCCTGCCCCTTGCTTAGGTCAGTCTTTGTCATGATGAAATAAAGTAAATCTATGGCTTTCAAACAATTAAGGCAAAGCGAGCACAGAAGAAGAAAATAAACCTATATTTTTTAAAATACCAAGATCATTTTGGACAATATGGGGTGGGGGGAGCTGACCTTGGACAAAAACTCTTTAAAAATRCTGTTCCTTTCAATGTAATAGTTCATATTACACTAGAATGCGTATTATACCAGAATTCATGATTTGTAATAGCATCTGTAATCCAAAAATGTACAATAAAGCAGGAAGAGCTGATAATCATACCGTCCTCTGCATGAGAAGACTACATCTGAGCACTAAAGCTCTGGTTAGTTAGCTCCATCTTAGCAGGAGATCTCTGGGGAATATATTCACATCTGATTTCCCTGCTTTCTGCTGTCTTTGCATCATGCTGTGCAGCTATTAGCCTGCTGCTCAACAGCTTAAAAAAAGAGACACCATCAAACCTGGAAGTCATTGCAGCACCAGCCTTAGGGGTAAACAGAAAACTTGATGTCATAGTATCACGCTGCGGGAGATTCTCTCTTCTATGTGAAGCCAAGTTTTAATTTTCATATCCAGCTTAATCAAACCTCAATACACATATCACATCAGCAGTGTATTCAGGCATTGTAAATCCTCCATTTAGGGCTGGCTGAACACCACAACTATGGCCAAGTCCTAGATTTTGGGGGGGGGGGTGTTTCCAAATACATTCTTTAAAATTCTAGCTGTTGTAATATGTTGTAGGGACTGCATGTGGGGATAGAATGGGTTACATCATTACAAATGCAACATAAAGAGGCAGAGTGGCAGCTGACAAATTAGTAAAATCTTAGTGGTACTTATATAGCTTACTAGCATAGTGCTTATAAAAACCGTATGTTTGACATAAACATTTGACACTCGTTGTGATACCAAAATTACAACATTAAACCATAGAGAACAAAATCAAGGCTTTTGCATGTAACTTTTTCCATGTTAGTGATTAGAAGTCCTGAATCCATGTGGGCAGATCCTAGCATCCAGAGCCCTGAAGGGAACTCTGCAGGGAATGCGTGCGTCCATACCAACGCAGTTGCTACAGCAGGACCTAATGCTGTGCTCTGTTTTATTTGACACCCCCACAGTAGAGATGGTCCCAGCAACCAGTGAATGCTGGCAACTCCCATTAAAGTCAGGAGATCAGCAGAGCCCCTTGAAATGTTCTTTGCTCAAAGTAGTTCCCAAGAGTAGGCTACTCTTGGCAGCTGCGGATGTCTGAAGTATGCAACACAGAAGGAACTTCACAGCCCAAACTTCCAGGAGTGGTCTGACACCACCCCAGTGCCACTGACAGTACTATAATAAACCATAGCTTCTGCACAGTTGAAGCTAATGAGCTAGGCTACATACCAGAGTGCCCACAAGGAATGTTTCATACTTAAAAAGGTATATAAACTTTGCAGAGCATTTTAGAGAGTTATGGCCTTCCTAGCCTTATTGGTTTTTTTTTCTCAGTTCTGAAACATTGTTTGGGGCTTGATCAGTCTTCTGGGGAGATTTGGCTCTACCTCCTTAAGCATATGCTCTGCTCTTTGCATTTCCTTAAGGTAGCTCAAGACAACCCATGTTGAGGTGCAGTTGTTCTCCCAGGTAAAGGATAATGAAGTCTTTACTGGGGGATGTGTATCACATCCCTCTGCTTACCTGGCTAGAACTGTTTTCTGAGTTTGGCCCCCTTTTGTGAGAAGGTTTATAAGTGACTAGCAAATCAACAAGGTCTGTGCACCTTCCATTAGTAATCCTGTTTGACTGACTGCCACTTGGAGTGCCAGCCTGACCCAGATGAAAGAAGGTCAAAGATATACAAAACATGCTACATCATAAGCTAACGTGGAGCTCGAAGCTAATTATAGATACATATTAATAGCTGGGGATATAAAAAAAAAAATAATCAGGAATTATACACAGCTAGATTTCCCATATCCAAATGTCTAAATACAAAACCTTTTTGTATTTGCTCTGTAAGCCTGACTCTGCTGTTGGCACAAGGTAAGCCATGGCTCTGCTCCCTTGCTCTCTCCCACATCTGCTGCTCAATGGGGGAATCGAGCCACCTCCAATTTTGAAATACGTTCGTAATCAAATGTGTTTCCTTCACATTGGATCAAAGGTTTGGGAAGATAAAAGCTTCCCAATTTTTTGTTCATTGCTTTTTATTACACTTGGGACATTATAATTTTATTGAATTTACTTTTTTGTTACTGTAGTGATCACTGATCAGAGTATTTTTATGTGACAGCAGAGTTTTTGCCGTGAGTAGCAGAACAGCCATCCATTTACTCTGAAGCTCTGATTTTAGGGGCTTTAGTTACGCTTTACTGCATCACATTTGCTCTTCATTCAAAAATGCCAGCAACAAAAGAGTTCATCAGTAGAGATGAGAAACAAGCTTATTATAATAATAATTTATAAGGAAAAATGCACTTTATGGAACTGTAGAGCATTTCAAATCTACTAATGTGGCTTCAGTATGAAGTAATCATCCCTTTTGTTTAGTAAAATATTCTATAAAGGAGAAGTACATGCAACTAAAGCAGAAAATCTAAGACACCCCACTGAAAATAAAGCACTATGGCTACACTGACAGCTGTGTTCACCACACAAAGTATTCTGTACCTATTCGGACATACACGTTCATGTAACAGGAAACAGAATTCTGATCACCAAGACAAATTACCTCTCTGACCCTCCAGTAAAAAGATGCTAAGAGTTTCAACACTAACAGATTTCTCTCCTGGACTCTGTGTACCTAAGACAGGATCAATCACAGATTTTTCCCAACTCAGATTAGATTTCTCTGTGGGGAGCAGACGGAGTGGGAGAGTGAAGATCTTTTACTCTTTTTAATCATTATTTTTCTCACAAACAACATCAAAGCTTCAGCGATTCACATCAAACAAAAGATGCTAACAGAAGCCCAGCTCTGTTCACAGCATTGTTAGGCAGAGACAGTAACACTGAATAGCAGGGCCAAAGGCCATGCACTCTGCTTCTGGGCAGATAAATACGTAGTCAGGTAGTCAGTGACAATGACAGCAGCTATTTAAATTTAAGGGAGATGTCTTTGTGGAAGATAAAGCAGCTCACGGCTTTACAACTTATGCGTGCCTGAGATTGCCCTGCTCACCTCTACCTTGGTGCTCCATTGAACTGCTCCATTTTAGTGCTATTTTTAGTGCTATTCAAGATTTTCTCGGGTATTGAGASCTTTAAACATATAATAGTATCAACAGGAGTGAATTTGCATTACTCTATCCRAGATTCTAGGGTGAATCTGGAAAGAGTAGAAACACTTGTTTAGCCTAGCAAGTACTTTAAATGTTTTGAACGGAATGTGGAGGGGCAGAGTCCTTATTTATCACATCGTTTGACATACTTAGAAAGAAATCTAATCACTCTGTCTACAACTCCAAGAGCTCTGATATGCCTGTCTTCCTACAGATGTAGCTGCAAAAGCATCTATTCTGCTTGTAAGCACACATTAAATGCACAGGGCATCATAAATGGTAGCGCCTCTACAAAGCATAAAAAAATACACAGAAATCTCCAACAATCATGGCTACCTCCGTGCTTTAACTTGTCCCGTTCAAGAGTTGACTTTGATACCTGCATTGGAAGTGCATATGCACACACAGTGATTTTTTTCCAAAAGTGTATACTCTAGTTACAGTTATAAGGTAGGAGATTAACCTTTTAATATTCCTTTGCAGAGAAGGAGGAAAAGGTATACTTTAAGAATCATGCTTACACTGCTATGTCCTGATGCAGCCTTTCCTCAGTTACCACTTCTATCCCTTTCCCTCATTCCTTCAGTTACAATTTTGCATAAGGAAATATGGATAAGAAAGTCAGGGTTTGGACCACTCCTCTAGAGGTCCTGCTTGTGCAGGCTGGACTGTATGGGATGGCTTAGTCCTTACTCAGGCAAGAGTCACTGGATGCAGCCAGAACAAGGACTTTTCCCTTCAGATGTTTCTGTCCTATCTATACAGTCAGAACTGAAAAACTTTTAAAATTATTTAATGAGGAAGAGTTTATCTGTATGAACATTTTGGAAATGGCTTGCTGTACCCACCATTCACCCATACCTGGGGTTGTTGGTACAAAAGTCAGAGCACTCCTGTTCTAAGTTTGCAACTAGGCAGGGGGCAGGGGTAGCGCTAGGTAGTGAGCTGTTCACCGTGAGCAATATATAGACATTCCCGGAAATAAGTTCACAAGTTGTTGAGAAATGTTTTAACCAAAAAAAAAAAAAAGGGG
>JASVER010000003.1:13800653-13856606 GCA_030449065.1 Oceanodroma leucorhoa | reverse complement strand
AAAAAAAAAAAAAACCACAACAAACCACCAGCAAAAAGATGTCCAGTAAAAAGATAAACAGGCTCTCATCAGAATAAAAAGTAAATTCTAAAACAGAAGAACTCAGCAATTTCCTTATGCAAAACACACCAGTATATTTAAAGCTTTCTGATCACTAAGCTAGTAATACATAACTACAGATCCTAGTATCATTTCAAAATGGATCAAAGACACCAAGGATTGCTATTCTTTCACAGTCACAACCATGTTACATAGATTCTTCAAAACAGATATGATTCCCCAGTACAAAATTGTTCTATAAAGTTTAAGATCAGATATCTACCAGAGCCATATTTTTAGTCATGGCTACTATCAGCTGTCCAGCTAGAGAATATTGAAGAAAAACAAGTATTTTTAATATATTATAGTTAATTTATCATCTAAGTGACATGTGTAGGATAACAATGGACTCGAAACAGTAAAGCAAAATGATGCATTAGAAAAGGAAATTTTAGGGTTATGTTGTTGTTTCTTTTCTTTGGGTTTTAAACACAAGCCACAATCTGTATTGTTAGATGGTAAGAAAATTCGTGAGAACCACAAAAAACACAGTTCCTGGAGTAAAAAGGAACACCGAAATCAAGTGAGCAACAAAAACACTTATTTGCATTACTGTGAGGCACGATATAAAACACACTGCCCAAAAAAATAAACACTGCCTTATTTACTTGGTGTATCAAAGATGACTTATCTTTCCAGCAAAGGATAAAGGTACCTTCTTGCTGGGATGTTTACTCTTAGAGGTATTTCCTAGATTGTCACACTGGGAGGAAAAAAGTTAGAGGTCCTGGAAGTAGTTACCATGATCAAATGATCCTAACCTTTTTACCAGTAACGTCAGTTACAGTCTCCAAGTGTCCCACTTTGGCTAAATGAGATGTGACCTTTTTGAATAGCTCCCAAAGACTACTTGCTCTAGCTGCTCTGAGCTAGACCACACACAAAAAGCAAGAAGCAGGGGAACAGTGCAACTCCCTACTACGCAAAGCAGCAGCAAAGTTGCTTTGAAGAACAAGAACGTTATAGACATCCTGTTCACCACCACTTCTGACAGCCAGGCCCTCTCTACTAATGGGGAAAACATCCCCTCGAGATTTGGGGTAACTGAACCTAACAGGTTAATGGAGTTTACGTGGACTTCACAGCCACAGAGGTGCTTTTAAGTCAATTAGAGATGCAAGTTTGTGAATTATATGGACTATTTCTAAAATCCACATTGGATCTCAACTCTGTATRCATGATGAAATTGAGAAAACCTACCAGAGACCTACAGAGATTTGATGCCCACAGCATGAAGCAAATGCGCTTCGAGTTTGGGGCAGTATTAGCTTTGAGAATTAAATAACCAGCAAGCATCATGCAAGATGTTACAAGACAAACTAGCATATCAAGTGACAAAAGATGGGAGCCATGCACAGTTCCCAGAGTAAGTAGACAAGCATACTGTACAAAGATAGACCAAAGAAAGCATACAAGATACTGTACAAACATAGACCAACATAAATACGAGTACAAGCAGCAGCACTCTATATAGGACTCAAAATCCTCATGTGCTCTAGGCTCTGGCACTTAAATGACAATGTAAAGCACATCAGATGCAGGAAATAAGTCACTGATTTTGACAGAAAAAATTCTTAAATTATTCATTTAGCTAAATACAGTTACTTCAGCTAGATAATCATTCAAAAAATAAAATGGAATTAACATCTTTAGTTTAGAAAACATGACATTTTACCTGAACAGCAAGGGAAGATGCATTATCAGAAAGCAAAATTTGTTCCTCTGTTGAAAGAAAAAAAACAAAGAACACAATTACAAAAAACAGTGCCCATTTAGCTACTGACCTGTAACTGTAAGCCATTCTGGGTTGCATTTCTTACACATAAAACAAGGAGCACATACATAATTATTATGCAGCTGGACTAGAAAACCTGTGATATGAATACTAAAAAAAGATAGATAAAAAAAAGAATACCAGGAATATTTCTCCTGCAAATGCAATTGCATTTATCATACATTACCACCAATGTACAATAAAAAATGCTCACAACTAAATGCTTGAGTTTTATGCCAATTACTCTTCTTCTAATCAAAGTTAAATAAAACCGCATCTTCATAACTCCTCTGGCTAAAAAGTAAAAGCATTCAGAAACCTATAAAAGCCGCTTGCAGTTAATATTGCACACTGTGTCTAGGTCTGTCACACAAAAGAAAGATGACAAGTTCACTGCAATAAAAATTCCATGCTTAGAAGACTAGGGCTGCTACCTATTAGTCTTCATTACTTTGCAGTCTTCTGACAACTGTAGCAGGCTGCTGAGCCCCAAATGGGGGCCATAATGTGATCTGATGATATATGAAGAGCTGCTAAAGGGAGCCTGAACCATCCTAGCCTATACATTTTAACAGTTCCTTTTTACTGAGAGCCCACTTTACCACAAGACTTCAAAAATCTGCTGCCTCAGCTATTGGTGCAGTAAATCTGCCAACTGTGCCTGCAACCACATCATTTTACACTGCCTACAGCAGCCAATATAATGAGTCAATAATAAACCAAGGACCTTATAGGCCATGAATAGCTGGTTTATATTGGCAGATGCAAGCGTAGCTAAAACCTCTGACCAGACAAACAACACAAAGGACTCTTTTAACAGTTTCTGTGCTTCCTTGCAGTTAATTATCTTAGTGCATATTTAATGTGTTTTCTAAAAATAAAGCAATTATTAATTGCAAAAACCAGTGTACCCACCCTTCAGTTGCTGATACAATGCAGCATTTTCAGGCCAAGGCTCTGCGGCTGTGGAAAGAAGAGGAATTAATTAAGCAAGCCAACAACAATGTGCTTGCAGATGTTAACCGAACACGAATGTTACCTAGAGCAGGAACTCAAACTGCAAAGATGCTGATGCAAGATTTAACCTGCTCTAAAAACGTCCCACTGTCACTCTCTTCTCCCGTACTTCTCTCCTGCTCAAAAAGGGACTACACAGAGCAGAAAACTAAGTCCCAAAATTTAATGTTGCAAGAAAAGCTAAAATTCAAGCTACATTACAGAATGGCCTTGTAATTCTCAAGCAGCTAAAGCAGGTATTTTCCCACCACCACTAAGACATCCTTGTGCACATTCTCATCACAATTCTGGCCACTCTCAAGAGCAACTATTTATTAAGGTACTAAACAAATAATTCTGGAAAGAACAGAACAAGACACAGAGGAAAGAGGCACAAACCTCCAAACCAAGTGTGAAGAACGCTTTGGGGAAATGGAAAAGCTTTCTGCTTTTCAAAGTTGTGTCCTCACTGGTCCTATATAATACCCACAAAGCCAGGTGCTCGGGCATGTCAGAAACCTACCCAGAAACCAGGATGACTGGGACTACATATTGCTTTAAATGATGTACTGGTCAACCCTAAAACGGGAATGTCAATATGCATTAAAAAAACTGTCTCATCAGTTGTTCAAAACAGTTGAACAGTTGTTTAAAAAAAAAAAAAGCAAGGATATAAAAGACAATCACATCTTCCAGTTGAGAACCATTGCACTTAATCAATCATACACCACTTGAATTTATGGGAAGGCAAAAATAATAATCAGTACTGATTTACTGTTAATGGTAGCATTAAGATAACAGGTCACCACATTGTTTCGTCTCCATTACATTCCCTGTTAATGTCTGATTAAAAATCTATTTTTAAATACCACCTCAAACCTTGTGTTCTACCCAAACTAGCTATTTGTAAACAAAATTAATGCTCTGATCACATAAATTATTCTTTTTAAAGCATTAATGTCTATAAATAACTATATGTGGTTCAAACAGAAATATGCCACTGGCTTCAGTAAGGTCACTCTTTGTGTCTTTGCCCTCAGAACTCAAAGAAAAAAAATGCACAATTTTCTAACTGTCATTCTTTTTGGATAATCATGAAGTATTAACTTCTATGGAAGTCACATAGAACTGTAAAGCCTGTAACACTGTACACAGTTTTGCAAAGGTCACTGCCTCTAACATTAAGGCACAGAGCCTATCAAAGCTATACTAGTATGGGCATGAGAAAGCAACTAATCACATTTAAGTGTCATGAAAAAATGTTTTATGTTTTATTGTAGCAGTTATTGGTTTTACACCCCTCCATTAAAGTTTTGCCCTGGAGTAAAAATTCTTGCGGTAGAAGTACATTTACTTCTTTAAATAAAAAGAGACTAAGATAGTGTCTGCAGTACTACAGCCTTAACTGTTTAAAATAATTTATCTAACATACATTTCTTCAGGTCCACTGAAGCCTTGCAAGAGCAAATGGAATGAAAAAATTAAGAATGTTATTACTATACCTTAGCAAACTTACCAGTGCTGGACCCTGAGATACTTACAGAAGTAACTAAGTCACGAAGGTAAACCGATCCTGTAAATACTCCAGCCGACCAGTGAAAACATCCTTTTTACATGCCCAAGATGGTACGGAGAACTTCAAACTGCATGGGCCCATTTCTACTGAAAATTTTTGCCTGACCCTCTTCAGACTGAAATGTCAGATTTATACCTAATTCTTAGATTCCGGCCCAAACTGGAAGTGGCCTATTTTTACACAAGCACATGGCTGAAATATTTCAGGCCCGCAAAAATCAAGTGAACTTTTCATTTTCCAACAAAAGAGCTAGGTATATTTCAAGAAATTCAAACACTAATTCCAGTCTGATCTTGGCACTAAGATATATGCAGCTGTGGAGATATATGTATAAAAAACAGCTTCTTGGCACACAGAATCCAAAACTACACCGCTGCTAAGGCATGCCATATCCATGCTATAAACTAAAACACAAGTAGAATATTTTTCGTAACTTGTTTGCCCTTATCAGCTTAAATTTTTCTTCCACATTCTACTGATCACATACAGATTTTCATGAACCATATTTGCTGACCCTAATTTCATTAGTCATGATATGAAGTCTTTATCCCACGGTCTTAGTACACAGCAGCACACACCCAACTTGAAGGAAGGAGAGGACAAGGGTAGTTTAAAATCTTTGCATTCAGTCATTCACGAGTTTATTTGTGTACTAATATATGTCTTTTGACAATTAAATGAAACGAGGACAAACAGCCACATGAAAATCTCAGCCTTCGTTATGAGTACTCCTTAAACTCCAAATTTCAGCAGTTCTAAGAAAATGAATCACACCCCCTGCACTTGGCACCTGGCGGTCCCCAGAGGGAGATCACAATTGTGACCGCGTTTGGACAAGGTGGACACATGCTCACGAGTCTTGAGCCGAGGCCTTCAGTTCTTTGTACGCAGACCAGAGAAAAGATAATTGATTTTGCTATCACTGTACAGACTGGATTTTAAAACAGTCAACTTCACATTAAGATTCATGTGTTATTACTCATATCCTAGAAAAAATGTTCTGCAGCATGCATTCAGAATTGCATGCAGCAGATCATGTTTAACGATTCCGGAGGTACATACACAGCGCCTATGCAATCCTCTGGAAATCAAATAACTAAATACCCACTCACTACCTGTCCCCTATCTTCCAATTTCTACCCACTCTCTTTCTTACATGATGTTTAGAATATGAAATATTTTCTTCTGATGGAGCAAGAAGTTTAAATACACACTGCTACATGAGATGTCCAGGTTCGTAAGGTGCAAGCTAAATTCAAATATCAGCTCCCAAGCCACCTTCGATTAGTTGTAAGGTGAAAACACTCACCTAAGGGAGACCAGAACCCCGCTGGGGGAAGAGAGGAGGAGGAATCACTGAAGGGATGTCACATGCCTCCACAAGAGGAGAAAGTGTGTAACATCTTTAATGTACGGCAATGACTCCTGCCTTATGAATGTAGGTGAAGACATAATTTGTAGAATAATAGGCACTAATATTACACGCTGCTTCAGTTCTGTCATATTTCCAATCCATCAAGTTGATTAATGCTATAATAACTCCTCACAAACTTATCATTTGTGCACTAATGAAGTCAAATCCAGTTTATCCTTCGGCAACTATAATCTTCTGGTCTGTAGATGTTCGTTTCCCTGCTAACCACGGCTACCGTGGCGCTAGGTATATAAAGAGAAAATTAACAAATGTGATGTCAATTCAGTTTCAGAAGCTTTCAACACAGAATCACATTTATGTGTTAGATCCTACGCAACAGACATTTTTATCATTAGCTGCTCACAGGATGAAATAACTGCCTGGAAGTATGCCTTACAGGAATAGCTTCTCTACATATCTTAAGAATAAGGAACTACTTGGTTCTTCCTTCTGCCTCCATAATCAGAGGAATTACTACTGTGTGGTTTTCAATGGGTCTGTCTCTCAGGCTTGCAGTCTTCAGTAAAAGTTGTTTTCCCACCCTACTGAAACTTTTCCCATGCTTAATGAATTCAAATATTTAGTCTTTCATGTGGATTGTCTGCTGTTTGTTCAGGACAAGCAAACCTCATACTGTTGTCTTTCCCTACTTCTCCTCTACCATATTGCTTGTTTTAATGCCAGTTATATGAAACAACCATCTGCAGGATCAGTCCTCCCTGTTAAATTTGTCTGAAATGAGCTTTGAGTTCAAAAATTACTGGGAGGTGAGAATTAAAGGGAGATGGACACAGAAAGCATCACTGCATAAGCCTTGTTATCCTAGGAGCTGAGAATTCGGCAGATGCAGCATCACGACAACCAGAGAAGTCAAATGGCAAGTAGACCACCTACATAAAATCTCCTTTGGTTTTGTGGATGACTAAAAATGCATGAAAATTTTACTAAGCTCAACGTGTTTGTTAGTCAAAGTGGTTTACTTATTAACAGTTTAGCATAGAAAATGCAGATTTCAAAGTGTTAACAGGGTTCTTAGGTGTCAAATTATACTTTCAAAAGAAAATTCTGTGAACTGGTGTGTTGTATGTTCCCAGTGGAGTTTTAATTACTCAGGTTTGTAACTATCTATTAAAACAGATTCCTAGACTCCTCACCTGTCATGTCAGAGAATGACTTAGAAAATACATCATTTCTGCTCTTACAAAAAAACTTCCAAAACACAGAATGAGTCATGACAGTCTCATCAAATTCTTTGCCACTAAAAACGTATGCATTAGGTGCATATTTCAAATTTTGTGTTGAAATGTTTTATTTGAGCAACATTAAGGCCAGAGACAGATATTCAAATAGCATTTTGATTTCAACGTTTCCAGCTGTTTCAGACTGTAATTTCAATAATAAGAGTTTATCCACCCAAATACTTCTGGGACAGCAAGTGAGAAGAATGCACATATGCTGTAAGAAGAGATACTTAAGAGCACTATCAGCAGTGGATCGGCAGCTCACCTGAGGCCTACGCGCATCTCAGCTCCAGCTAACGCTCTCAAAACAGGACATACTACACTTGCACAGAGGTGAATTTAATACAAAGAATGAGAGGCTGCAATAACATTCCCCCAGTAAAGTCTGTGCAAGAGGAAGCACCACATTCCCAAGATACTCTACAGTGCCTCAGCCCCACCAGTTCCTTGTCCAGGCTGTTCAGAGTCTCTTTATGAGCGTACAAAACTCGGTTTCAACTCCTACACTCTGAATTACTGGGAAACTATCCATCCTGTGTCAGTGCTGCCTGGATGGATGGGGGAAACAGACATTTTCATCCACCTTCCCCAAGCAGCTTGACGATGATGAAAGAGATGCAATGAAATAAATGGTTTACAGTTATGCCTTTAATCCTGTTACTTAAAAAAATAAGACTCTGACTGTGAAAATGAGAAGACACGAAATACTTTGCATGTTAAATTGTGGAATATGCTAAACAACAATTTAGCTGTTTCAGCGGTCTAGTATGAATAGCCAGTCTCAAGCAGTAGGGTATGCAGTGTTGTTCGCCCTGCTAGTCTGCCACTCATTTAGCACACTTGTTATCAAGCTGCAGCATTCTTGAGTATCAGCCACAGACAAACGCCAGAGACGTCTGGATCCAGTTATCAAGGTGCTCCCTCCTGCATGGGAAATGAAGTTATCAACAGGTTAAAAGTTTTTGTAGGAACACACTCAACTTGAAATCAGGTTGTTCCCAGCTCTTAGCAATACTATAGAATTTCAGTGGGGCAAGAACATTTTTGGAAGGCAATGAAGATAGAAATTATTTTCTGTTATAAAACTAGCCCATGCCTAATAAGGATCAAGGCTAAAGAATTAACACCCAATGTTACCATCCTGTTGATCATTCCTCAAGTACTGAAACTATACCGTGAGAAGTAAATCAAGACAATCTCTGCCCTAAATCTCCTATAAACTAAAATTTACTGAATTCTCAGTATGCCAGCAATTTATCCTTTGATATCTTCTTTCTGCTTCTGTAAATGAAGTACTCAGTCAACTAACAATCTCTTCCATGCAGTTCACTGTGTGCTGTTGTGTAGGTGAGGCTAGAACCTGGTCCAAGAACATTTGATTGTCTCAGACAGAGCAATTTCCTGAAATGTTAAGAAGTAGTTTATGGATTGTATAGAAATAAAGACTATTCCTCCTCTAAAGTCACCACATTTGCATGGATCAGTTTCCTTTCTGTTATATTCTTCTTAAACACTTTGATATTAAACGTGCATAAAAAGGAGGAAAGCTAAAACATCTGTATTTACCAGTTTGGCTCACATGGTATTACAGGCCTGTTAAAACAACCAAGAGGCAAGAGATCCTCTATTAAAAAAAAAAAAAAGTTGGCATTAATTTGAATTACTGTATTGCAATATTACAGCTGGAGAGATTAACTTACACATTATTTCCACATAGTTTCCTTCAGCCTCTCCCTAGGTACAAATTTCATTAAATTATAATGAGATACCCCAAAACTGTTTTCTCATAAGAGTAAACACTAAAAAGAAATTTAGTCTTACATCTGGGCAACAATCCACATCCAACAACATTACTTACAAGTCTCCAAACATTATGCAGCAAACATCATAACGATCAACAGGAAAACAGTTACCCTTTTTGGTTTCCCAAGACTGGTGCTATGGGGAACCTGCTGCTCGCTATGTTCTAGGTGTAGTAACCCACAGAAAACCACACAGAAAGCTATCCTATAGATGCCAGAAGGAAAGAGGATTATTAGCTGCTTGATGCTAAGATGCATCAAAAAGAAGCAGATGATCACTTCATTCTCTCTTCATAATACAAACCAGTCATATTTTCAAGTAGCAATACATTGTTTAAAAAGAAAATGCCAGGAATTGATGTGGTTTTATATCCTTATTAGAAGAAGTGGAGGGGTATATTTTGATTAATACAGTGAAGCTGCAGCCATTTTGGAACCAAAGCAGCTAAAAATATACATCTCGTACGTTAAAGGTGATCAGTAACGGAAGTATACGAGAAAGTTGTGAATTAGCTGCCTTAAGACCCACCAGTTCAACCCACCCGCACTGAGTACAGATCAATTTCATGTAATTGTCCTGATCCTGTAAACTAACAAGGGCCAAGAAAAAATGAAAGCATCAGCAACTCCCTGGCTCTGCTGACAAAGGACCAAAAAGTGTTTCATAGTGCCTTGCCAAATGAAAACCGACTTTCACGCAAGTTAAACAGTATGCATTAAATCTTGTATAAAATAATTGCATCATTTGCTTAAATCCACCCCAGGCCTCCTTCGTAGAGACATTACAATTCAGATAAATGACTGTTCAGTAATTATTGATCAAGCAGACTGTCAACGTAAAGACTCAATCTCAGCAGCAATTCTCAAACTTGAGTTTCCTGTGGCTGCACCAGTAAGAGAGTCAGCATGTGACATTACTGCAGCAGCCACTTAGCATGACACAATCTGCTTCTTCACCCTCCAAGAAAGCTATTAATTGCATGTATTTAAGCATTAGTCCAATTCTGTTACTATCTTTGAGTTGACTCTCCAGAGCGTACACATCTGCGATTCGGTGCTCCAGGGTGCTCAGTGCTCTCGCTGCTAGGGGAGGCCACAGGAGGGAGATAGCTCAGTCTCTATGCGCTTGCAAAATCACACCTCCTGTCAGGAGAGGAGGCCAAAAAATCTCAACAAAATCAAATCCATAAATAAAAGTTGTTCCTAAATCAACATCTGGATTTATTCAGAAAAATCAGAGAGTGTGCCAGCTAAATGATCTCAAAAGATTTATTTATAAAGTCCTACAAGCTGGAGCTATTTTATTTATTCCTGATATTCAACATAAATGCTCCATCTCAAAGAAGCTTTATAATTCTTAATTATAGCTTTTTATAGATCTCTAAATCAATCCCTTCCCTTTCTGCTACTTAAGTCCTTTGCCCCTCTTTGGCCCTGACTCAAGAAGTGAAACTTAAGCACAGGAGCTGTGAAGAGTAGGACAGTGGAGGTATGATACTCATGAATGCCTTAAGTGCATTCTTAAGTCCCACTGGACTCGGACATTTCTTAGCCATGTTATCTACATTTGTATACTTTAAATCAGTCCTTTGAAAGATCTCTTAGTTTGAAATCCCCTCTTCTCTGTGGTAGTCTGAACTCCTCCTCCCCTAAGGATGTTTGGCAGGCAGTCTGAACACCACCTCAGCAAAGTGCCCCAAGGAGCTCCCTGCTTTCCCATCCACAGCACCCCTGCTCTGATCCACAATAGAGATCCTACACATCTGTCCCGCCAGACAGGACCTCAATATCCCATACCTGCCCTAAAACTGCTCCCCACACACACAATTCCTGCTCACCCAGCCCCAGCCCCTCTGGCCTTTTTTTAAGGCTCCCCTTCATTCTCTCTTTCCTAGCTTGCCCACAGCCCTGAGCGCAGCAGTACCAGGAGATGCAAAGGGATGACAACAGAGACTCTCTGTGCCAGAGTCTTGCAAAGGGGCAAGAAGAGCTGAGATCTCTAGGCAGGAGAGGTCTGCAGAGTAGAAATGCAAACAGTTAGCACTGATGCAGTCAGCCAGTCAAGCACTGCCACTAGCAAGGGCGAAGATACTGCTTTAGGGCTCACAGTCTTTAAGTCAGCCCAAAACAGACAATGGTATTTGCAATAGCACCTCTCAGGCTCTTCCTCACCTCTAGGAAACACTGCAGACTCCCTGCTTCAAAATCTGAAAACATTTATCCTGTTCTCTTAATCATATCCTCACAGTCTTCCTCATTTCTTTTCCAACGCTTTCAGTGAACACACTCCAATGCATCCAGAGTTTCTCCAATATGGCATTCAAATGCAAAAAACAAATACACATGCAGTTGGACTTTGAAAGTTCTTGATAGGGACGCAAGCATTACATTGGCTTCAATTTCGTTATACAACAGCTAGAAGGCAGAACTGTTAAAAATTCCCATCTCTCAGCATTTTTACTTTCCAATTCAGTATGCACATTCCAGTTTTTCAGTTGGGCTTTTTCCCCCCAAATGAGACTGGTATCAATTTTTCCTGCATTCTTTGCAGCACCATTGTAACTTTTTCGTTTGATGTTTCCAATCCTTCCTATGCATTCTATAGGTTTTACTACTACATGTAACTTCTTCCCATTTGTACTAAAACATCCATGTTCTCGTGAGATCTATGTCGTTGTCTTAATAACTAAAGCCCAGAATTTAAAAATAATAAAAATTTCAGAACCTGATGTGGACTTTCTCTCTGTTCTCCCCATGGCTTGCATGCAGCTGCAGTTTCTCACTCACTTTCAAAAGAGACAGCTGAAAATGCTCAGCAATGCAGCAGCATGTGATGCCTGTTCAACTAGTGCAAAGGAGGACAGCAACCGAGCTCTTTCATTCCTTGTTGTTTTTAAAAGGAAGCGGCCCATAGGGTCCAAACCTACAGGAAGAGACCAGGTTAGTGCCTAGGGACAGTCAGAGAACAAAGCATCCAAGGACCAGAGAGAAAAAACATGTGAGAAAGAGAAGAAAAATCTGGTTCCTCTCCAAAGTTGTTGTTCTGTGACCTCCTGCGAGCTGAACAGCTAGGCTCCTAAACAGCACTCATACCCAAACCATTCTACAACTGATGAAAGCTCACTTGCAAATCAAACTGGACAAGATCAAAATACATTGCTACTTTTCATTTACTAATTTTGTCACCATTATTTCTAGAGCAATCTCATTTCTGGCATGAGAAAAGAAGATACTACTTTAGCAGAAAACAGGTAACAATAAAATGCTGATTAGAGAAAGACTGCTTAGTCTTAATGGAACTGGAAACAACTATAGAAGCATACTCTACTATAAACTGTAATTATATTGCTTCTTAAAAACAAGAAATAACAATGACTCAAAATGAAATATGTACTGTACTATAATAATTGTGAAAGAAAGTCATTTTTCCCCTGACCTAAAAAAATATTAGATAGGCAATCCGCTCAAGGGTTGGTTCAAATCAAGTCATAAAACATATGTGTCTAAGCACAAATTGGCAAGAGCAGTGTAAGGGATTTGTTTATTGAAACTGAACAAGAGTTAAAGGGATTTCTTTTCGTTTGATTACCAAAAAAAAAAGCACATGTAAAAGAACACTATAAGATAAAAGCATACAGCCTGACAAATTTGGTATTTTCAAATCACCTCTTTTTGACTACAAGCACCTCTGCAGCAGACTTAAACAATCTGTGCTGCAGACAACCTATTATTAAGCCAGGAATAACTATTTTTTTCACCTTACAAATGCGGGAAATGTTAACATTTACCTATGCGCATTTTGATGCACAAAATGCATACTCAGTTTAAATTTTACGTCTTTATGTGCAGGAACAATTTAGGTGGTCAGGTTTCATTCCCTATGTATTTGTTCTCAGCCACATTGCAGCCTGTCTCAATACATAAAACATGCACGTCAGATTTATTTTTGCTCTGGCATGTCACATTGGAGGTAGACTCACTAAGAATGTAAAATATCTAAAGGCAGAAGGGCATCTGTTTTTCAAACTGCATTCATTTCCCTTAGTATTAAAACTAGCGTAAGACCCTTGAACGTAACTCAACGGCAATAAACAGAAGTAATTTTCCAGAGATCAAAGGACAAACAAGGATATTATTTTCTCTCTTTTGATCACTGATCTAAAACTAATGTTTTTGGGGAAAAAAAAGTAATTTAGTGATCAATTAAACATCTTTTCAACAATCTTTTATAGATGATTTGAGCAGTCAGCTTCCCAAAACTACTAGAGTTGGAAAGATTAATGCTCTGGACCACCTGAAAGCTGGCACTCTAATTCTTCTTACAGTATAAACACTCATTTCCTATCCCATTAATATGTGATTGATGCTGAGCTACTCTAAACAAATTCTCTACCATATTATCCAATTAATATTTTCTACAGTTCAGAAATAGATGATTTAAAACGTGACATAACATGCTTGCAACTCATGAAGCTATAGAAGCATTTGTTTATTATTCCCTGAGACACAGCATCAACCTCTTTATACTTCTGAATAAGCAAATAGTTGAATGGCACTAAAGCAAGTGTTTTACTCCACATAAGCGATTAGTCATCATTTTGTATTTAATCATTAATGCATTACAGCAGCAGGCTATGCTCAGCACCTTCAGGTGAATGCATGTTGCACAGAGAGGGTGCTGAATTACTGCAGCAGTGCAAGCAGGCTGAGCAACTGATGGTCACAGAACAGCTGAGGTTGGAAGGCACTTGTGAAGGTCCAGGGTCAGCTGCAGTAGGTTGCCCAGGGCCATCTCCAGTTCAGTGCCGAGCATCTCCAAGGATGGAGACTCTACAGCTGCTCTGAGCAACCTGCTACAATGTTAAACCATCCTCACAGTAAAAAAGGTTTTTCTTGCATTCAGATGGTATTTTCTGTGTTTCAATTTGTGCTGAGACAGTGAACAGGCACGTCAGAAGTGAATACATAAGGTGCAGGAAAGGTGAAGATAGGTAGTACTTAAAAAAAAAAAAAAAATTTAATACATACCCAAGCAAGTCAGTGTGTAAAAGAAAGTTACGATCCTCTTCTCTACTAAAACCCTCCCCTCAGCTTTTAAAACATTTCTAGAAAACTAGTTATGCTGGGATGATTGTCTTTAAACACCTGTATGCAAAGACCCATGCTTTCTAGCCATTACATGCAGCGATAGTATATTGCAACTACCATGACAAAGTGACCATCTTCATCAACGGGACCCTCAATGACAAGCCAATCAAATTTCATTTTTATGGACATGGAAAAAATTCTTAATCATTCTTACATTTCCATCCATACATAACAGAAAGGCAGTATTCACAACCACAGATATGGGGATAAGACACTATTAAAACAATTGTCATTGTTAAGTGGTATTTTTTCCTTGCAGATACACCATTTTTCTTCCTCACAAATATTCTTACATTTGCGGGCTACGTATATCTTCTTGGTACCAGAATGAAATATTCTCTGTGTCTGTGCAATATCTCAGGAAATCCAGAAGTGTGGTGGGTATTGGCCAAGATCCCAGACAAGGTGGGGTTTTTTTGCCTAGAAAAATCTTCCGTATGAACAAATTGAGTGATTTTGCCATTATTTAGTTTCAGTGTAGGTCTGGTATATAATACAGATGAGCTAGGAAGGCCACGACTCACTGGCAAAGGTATTTTTTATTTTCAAGGCAGATAACTGCTTTTGACACGGATTTGCTTTTGGGAAAGCAAAGGCAATATCATAATTCTGTTTTAAAGAATGATTCAGTGGACAGGTCTGCAACAAGGATTTGTACTGTACCTTGAGTCACAGTGAGTAGCTGCGTATCCAGCAGAATTACAAGATTAATAAAATGAGCACCAACCATTTCTGCTCTGCAAAAATAGAGGAGCATTGCCAGTATGCCTACATATTACTTTATCTGTAAAAAGAAAATGAGCATCACTTAACCTGTGACTGACAGGTAAAACATGAGGTGCTACTCATCTTTTGAGTGTTTTAAGCTTATTAAATTGTTGGAGGGTCCAGAAGTACTTGAGCAGCTCTGATGCCCTCAAAGCACCACCTTAATAGTACAATTGTTAAGAGGAGAGTCTGAGACTAGTATAAGCAGCATGCAACTACCCCAGAGGGGAGGCAAGAATCTCTCCAGGAACAGAGGAAGAATGCTTTAGCAAGGAGGGAAAAAGTCAGTTGTTGCAGAACTTTGTCTTCTTGTTTCCAGTTTTTCAAACACGCATTTCCCTTACACTATGCTTAATTTGGATCTGCCATTGCTGTATTCCACAACAATTTGCTTGTTTAGTGGGAAGTTGTTGCGAAAAAAAACAACACTTTCAACAAGAAAGAAATGAGATAAGTACATACAGTATAGTTTTGAGTTCATATTTGTAATTCCAGAAAAAAGCAAATATCGGCAAGCTGTCACTCGAGAATACTCATAAAGGTCACAGAGCAGAGGAACGCAGCAGAATCAACACCTACTCACCTCATTATCCTTGTGTTTCAAAATATAAATAAAATATACTAAAGAGATCATAAAGGCTAGGAAATGGCATGAAGCAATGCTGATCATGACCGTATTCTCCACATCCTGAGGATCCAGGGCTCTGGCCCTTAGAATGTAAGCATGGCTTGTGCTAACGTCTATGAGTTAACGAATGCCAACCCAAGAGCCCAGCACAACTTTCAAGCTTGTCTACGGGTACCTCTACACACCCAGTTTCAAGATCCATCTTCACTTTACCTACCAGTCAGGGGCAAGCCTGCTCTGGAAACTGTACATTCACAGGAGAGAATCTTATGTTGGGGCCTCTACCGAGTGGCAGAAGACCCCGCTCCTGGGACAAAACACGGGCTTCCTCCTCAACAGGTCAGCGGCAATTAAAATGCTGTTTCCTTGCAGTATTTATTGCCTGTGAGCTTGTGTAGCAGCAAGAAATCAGGAACAGAGAATAACAAGTGAGGAGAAACTGGCCAATGCACTGACTTTCAGTGTGCAACATATTAAATGTATTTTGAACTTCCTAGCCACGAATTATCCAAGGTGCATGTTTTCTCTTTCCTTGAAGACAGATTAATGTCATTTTTTGCTAAATAACTCCACAGTCATACACATTTCTGTTTTATGACAAGGCTCACGTCCAGTTTACATGGCCCAGCTGCAGTAGATCACAAGAGCACTAACAAGTAGCAAAAGTACCGTTACATTTCTCAGATTCACAAGATCAACATAGGAAACACGGCATGCACCCATGGGGACCTGGGAGAGATGGCACCACACWGAGCTCTCCCACAGAGCTGGACTCAACTCCAACTGCTGAAATTATGAATACGATGTGGTTTTTTGGACCACTGAAGAAAAGTAAGTAGTTTTAAAGATGGAGAAGTTATTATATCAACGTAAAGATGCGCCTTGTCATAGCTAGGGGTTAGGGGCCCCGTGAACCCGCACCGCTGTGCTCCGTGGGGGTTGTGCAGGGTGACCCGCCCTCCTCTCGGAGCGCCCGGCGGGCGGCGTGAGGGGAAACGCGCCCAGGGCCGAGCTCTGTACAGCACCCGACTCCCGCGGCCCGCCGTTAGCCCTCCACAGGCGCCCCTCCCCGAGGCACGCGCGGCCGCCTCGCCCCCACGGCGCCCCAGTCCCGTCCCGAGGGGTCACGCAGGGGACCGAGGCCGCGAGGGTTTGGCTCCGCACCCAGCGGGGCGGCTCCTGCTCCGCCGCCACTCTCAGGCCGCGACCCGGAGCGCAGCGCCTGACACGAAGTGGGGCCCGCGGCGTCCCGCCCGCCCACAGCTCTCTSGCCCGTCACCCGCCCGCCCCCACCCCTCACCAGCCAGCTGAGTCACGAAGGCCTCCGCCACCAGCGACATGTCGCGGACGGCGGGCGGGCGGGCGGCAGCAGGCCGAGGGCACGCACAGGAACTGGGGATCGAGGCAGTAACTGCATCCGGGGCCCGCCCCGCTCCCCCCGCCCGGGGCGGGGCCTCGCTCCCGCTCCCCACCCCGCCGCGGGTCAGCGGGAGGGGAGGCGGCGAGCCGGGGCCTGCCGCTTGCACCTGCGCGGGATGGGGCCTTCCCGCGCTTCGTGGGCCGAGGAGGGGAGCTGGGAAAGACACGCGCGAATAAACCGGTGCCGCGGGATATATATGTCTCCGTCTCCTCAGTTACTCCCRTCCGAGGAGAAACGCCTTTGAACTCGCCTCCCATGGAAACGTTGCCCGGGTGCCACGGCATGGCTAGCCGTGGTCCGTAATTCCGAGCTTGGAAATGGAGTGGCAAGGGGAGTGAAAACAAAACTCCAGTCTGGCAAATGGTAGCAAGGAACACGACAGATGACAATATTTATCATAACTCCGCACTTGCAGTGGGTGCTTGGGGCGGCCATCGGGCAGGGCTCCGGCCAAGCCCTGCTCGGGCAGCGTTCGCCACCGAGCTCACAGCGGGCACCAGGCCCTTTGGCAGCACAAACGTGGCTGGCTTCTGACATATTGCGTACGCTTCAGCTTTATTCTAGTTGAAAAATTAAATAAGTATATACAGAAGGATAATTGGAGACATTTTGCAGCTCTTTCTTGGTGGTGTATTACGTGTATGCAACCTAGGCTGTGGTCCTACAGAGAGGAGTGGGGGGCAAGGCTGCGCTGGACCAGCAGAGAAACATCAAAAAAAAACACCTTTTAAAATACTGTGGCTCAAAGTACCCAGGCATGGGGAATTTCTGCTGTTGAGGGAAAGTCAGCTTAATGTGCTCTGAGTGACATGCAGAGGCAATATCTTAAGGAGCCAAAAGATGCAAGTTCAGACTATTTTACATTTCTTTTTGATGAAAGAATCCCAACAGGTAGGGGTGGGGGGGGGCAGGTGGTTTTATTTTTAAATTTGGTGTAGAAAGAGCTATTGGGAATGCTGTAACCAGCTCTAGGGTCTCCCAAGAAAGGTGACTCAAGCCATCTTCAGTTCCTCTGCCACTCATTACATGGAGCTCTGATACACATGAGGGTTTAATCCCATAAGTTCTCTGAAGATAACAGAAATGACTAAATATGGTTTAGAGCCTGAAAGCAGAAAAAAGGTCAACCTCTAACTGCTTGAAAGTGCCACACTAATTGCAAGTTAGAATTCTTCCCYGATATAAACATGAACAAAAATGTTAGTTCTGGCTATACAGCTTTGGAATGTATTGCTCCCCTGGATTGGATCAGAACAATGTACCAGTTGAACCGTTATTTTTTTTACCTTTAAAACACAAATGATGGAGGAGAGGCAAGGTGGGCATAAAAGGATCTGAATCTGACAGGAAACTGTTCTGAGAATCTTAGGTGCTTTCTTTACTCACCATACTGAATCTCTTTTTCAACATCCTGGTACCAAAATGCTTCCTGAAGTGTCTTGGGGACAATAAGTTACAACTAAAGGGACCCAGTAAAGGGTACAGCTGCCTTTTTTTCAACCCAAGTTAAGATCCCAGAAGACAGATTCTGCATTTTGAAATGTACACCTTGCCTTTAAACAACCATTAATTTCTTAGTCTTAATTCTATAATATGAAGACTATCCAAAGTTTGGGAAAATGCCATAAAATTAAATTACGCATCCAATATGTAGGTTGCAGAGAAGATAGTGGATATGTGAAAGACTTGTTCCATTATTCTACAGGGCCTCTTGATCCTCATTTCTTTAGTCACACTTTAGTAAGACTTAAGAATATCTCATTTGATCAAAAAGACTTATTCTACTGTGAAGGACAGATAACAATGATATTTCAGTCTTGTAAGGTAAGATCTTAAATCTTGTAAGTACTAGAAGATATAAAACAAATATAGAAATGTATTAATGTTTGCAAAGTATGTGAAAGCCCTGTGGTGACACTTACTATTGAATCACTAAGCATCATTACTAAACACATTCTTCACATGGTAGTGGAATCATGCTATTAGAGCAGCAGCAAAAGCAGAAGAGCCAGTAAATACATTGGAACAATGGACTGAGGACTGAAAACAGTGGTGTGGAAGACGACTGGTTATTTTAAATGCTGATGAAAGCTACATTTTAGTTACGATTGTAAGTTGAATAGCACCAAAATTACAGATACTCTGAGCAGTCTTCAGAAGTTGGGTGGCTTTGTATTAGGAGATTACAACAGTCTAAATTAAGCTGGTGTGTCCTATTGGAGTCCTTTCATCACCAACAGTACTTAGAAGGCTAAAAACACAAGACATTGTGCAAAAGCTGCCCTGATAAGGCTGAGCATGAACTAGGTATGAGCTAGGCCAAATCCACATATTAGCACCCAATTAAAGAGGAAAGTTTCCCTGTAGAGCTCAGTTTGGTACAAAGAGCTTGTCTCCAGAAATGGAGGTGGATGATGCAAACCAAGTCAGGGAACAGAAATCGGGAAGCAATCCAGCAAGTGTCAACAAATACATACCAACAGAAATCTATCGACAAATCCAAACAATTAGCCAAAACAGAAGGAAAACTGAGTGAGCTCAGCCCATGCCTCCGACATGTGGCAGGACACAGATGCTCAGACTCCTTTCTCTGGCACAGGAGATCAGGGTGGTGTTTTTTGTTTCTGCATTCCCAGTCCTCCTCCCTGCTCCCACTGAAAGGACTGTTTTACCAGAGCATCTTGTAGGAAATCCTCCAGGGAGATCTCTGGTGATGATAGATAGTACCAATGAAACCAACTCCATCACTACCTTCACCTTTATTCAATACGCCTCTCTTCTCCCCTGGCTTTTTGAGGAAAGGCATCGCTCTTGTGAGCCTGGCTTCCTGCAGGGCCTGCATGTGAATCGTTTCTTCAGCTGGCCACACCATTAACAAATGTCTTTCTGGTAGTTCTTGCTCCACRCCGTGAAAAGCTCCCCAGCTTTCACAGTTTTTAAAGGTGTAACAGCAAATCCCAAGGTGCTAGTCCCTCTGATTTCAGTGTGGAGGGAGGGATGCACTTTCAGATAGGATTTCAAGGGAAACCAAAAGGCAGAATTAGGCTGTCCCTTGGGCTTTGCATTTCAGAAAGTCAACCGGAGCAGATCTAGCACAACCATTACCCCTTAGTAAGGGTCTCACCTTACACAGGCATGCCCAAAAGATGGAGTACAGTTTTCTCATAGCCCATCTCTCCACATGGGCCGCCTTTACCAGGTAAGGTATTAATTGCTAGGGTTAAACTGTCCACTGGGGAAATAGGGCTAGGCCATATATACATACGCTCCATTTTAAATAAAATGGAATTTGAATAGGATTAGTCTTCTGCCTAGAAAAAAAAAAAAAGACTGTTCTTATTAGTTCCCTTAATATTATTTAGACAGCTTTTAACATGTATGTTTAATTTGTATTGTTCTTTTGCTCCATGTTAATATTTAATAAAATGTATGGCTATCAATAGTGCATACCTATACCTGCAGTATAAGTCCTTTGCAGATAGAATTGTTAGGAATATTTTTACAAGAGGAATTGCGAGATGGCAGTGAAAGACTTTTGGTCTCCATTTTTTTTTAAGCTGTTTGCTTTTTAACACATGCGCTATTGCTGGCCATTCAAATTACAGTCTAGCTGACCAAGTGTATGACAGGACATAAGATAAACAAATCACCAGAAAGCAGAGGCATTTGAATGAGTTTCTTCAAATTTGAGTTCTGCTAGGTGTCACATGCAGTTCTCAAGTTCATGAAGCACATTGTAGGCTAAGTCCAATTTAAGGTGGATACAATGGTATTGTGTACCAAACACTGATAGCAAACAGTCCTCTTCAGAGCACTGTTGAGGCAGTAGAAGACACTGCAGAGTTCTTCTGTGTTGCGATATGACCTTTCTTCATCCCAAGACAACCAGCTGCGGCCACATGCTGCTCAACAGACCTCATCAGAGCACTTTCTCAGCACACAAGTGGGGACCTTTGCCCAAACCGCTGCTCTCCATTTCCATGGAGCAGGTCTCTAACAAGTCAGGTCTTTCCAAGACACAGGAGGAGTGCTGACAGTCGTAGATTTAATTAGAAATGGTTCTCTCTGAAAGAGAACTGTGTAGAAATTTCACTGTGAGTGAAGCCTCTGAAGACGGCTTGTGTGGTACGGCTGGTGTTTGAGAATAGGCCAAGTGGTAGCGAGAGATAGCAAACAAACCAGCACTGAAACGCCTTCTCCTCGCCTGGCCTGCAGCCAGGCTGCCCCTCTGGTGTAACTTAGGGCATCCTGGGGGCTGCTCTGCATTATGCTGCCTGTCAATGTCTTTAAAAAGCTATTATGGCCGCTGGGAATCTCTGCAATGAAGAAGACTTGAGTAAGTCCTTCCCTGCCAACACATCCAGTGCCAGGCAGCAGCAGGGGGGTGTTTTTAGCATGACTTCATGCCGGAGGTTCTCTGTACACTAAACAGTCTGGCAAAGTACACAGAGCAACAGAAACAGATGGATCCGGACTAGCGTGATCAAATGGATCTCACAGGGCATTCAGTATATCTTTAATGCAAGTGTTTGCCTGTCAGCCATTTCATGCAATCCACTGTTCTTCAGTGTGA
This sequence comes from Oceanodroma leucorhoa, assembly GCA_030449065.1. NCBI lineage: Eukaryota > Metazoa > Chordata > Aves > Procellariiformes > Oceanodroma > Oceanodroma leucorhoa. Next base: position 13,835,167 of record JASVER010000003.1, on the reverse strand, counting down.
GGAATGGTGCCAAAATTGCCCAAGAATGAGCCAAGTTGCAAGTTTTTCAATCACACACACAGTCCTGTGAGTTTACTAAGGAGGTACCATTTTATATGAGAACCTGAACTCAAAATTGAGGTCAAAGTTTCACCTCTACAGCTCCTGTTCACTTCCTTGGGAAGTTGGCATGTATGTCTTGTGGTAGCATCGATGACTGAGTAAGAAATGAAGGTGGTTTTATGGGAATTCAGGTGTATCTTACAAGATATTTTCACACTATGATAAAATTAATTGCATGTTGCTGACAGTATTCTCTTATTTTCGTAATCAGGCAGGTACAAATTTTGATCTAATAGTTGTGTAAACAAGATAAGATATGATTTCTAGGAACATGCTTCCATAAAAATGCAATAGTCAGAGTATTAACACCAACTACTTTGCACTTATGGAATATACTGCATACTTAATTGACAAATCAATTAATGCTGATGCATTTCCAACAACCCACATGAGGATAGAAAGAGTTTTCACAGAGTTTTAAGAAGCACAAGAATAGCATTTCTAAAAGCAAACAGGGGATCTCAAACTGTGTATGAAAGCCATTAGATGAATCATTTTCTCCTCCCTTTCTCACTTACCTTCTTTCTTGCCTTCTTTTATTCAGCGGGGTCAGATTTTCAGGGATGCCAAGTCTGTTTTAGCACATCTGTCATCCTTACAGCTGTACTGAGCAGGCATCAAAGCAGTTATGCAGAAATTCCAGCTTCACTGTTTTACTCACTGGAGGCATTTCCAGCCCCCAGGCTCTTGCATAACCCTGTCATTCACAGCAGGTGCTGAGGAAGCTTTCCCCCATGCTCTGAAATAGCTAAGATCTTGAAGTGAGACCTTGATCTTCCTAGCTTTTCCTAAACTTTCATGTGGGGTCTCCACAGGTGGGCAGGGCCTTTACAGCCACAGTCCATCCCACTGCCCCCAGCCCAGGACACCAGGCACCTCCATGGGGACAGGGACATCAACTCATGGGTCAGGGTCCAACTAAGCAAGAACCATGGCTAGGCAAAGACAGCGATTGCCCTGGGCTGAGCTTTAAATAGATCCCTTGGGCCGATGGGCAGGGTGTGGTGGGGGTCCCAGGTGGGGCTGGTCAGGCCCATCAGTGGCCCCAGGACCCTGGCAGTGTCTCAGCTGCATGTGGAGCATGTTTCTCCACGCAAGTGGTGKATTTAGAGCCATAGGTTTCACATAGCTTGTGCTATATGGGACCAGGATTTGGTTTTTAAACAAAATCTCAGATCAGAGAGGCCTGCAAGCAGGAGCTCCCAGAAGGGAGACAACAGCTTCAGTGGGACTTTGCCATGATTTCCCTGCCTGTGCTACTGCCCAGGTCCGCACTGCCTTCCTCTACCCTCCCTGCCAAACTGACTCTACCTTTGACTCTCTTGGATCCAACCTGTGTTAACAGACTGCTTCCATACTTGCCTATCTTTTTTAATCCCTAATTGACCAGACACCAAAAAATCTTTTTTTAAAGCATGGATCAGGGCTGCATTGTCAAAACAGCACAAATGTCAAAGCGGCAATCATGAATCCAACTTGCAGTAGTTATGGCTGTAAAGGTTCATCCTGATATTTGTATAGCTCATACTGCAGCAAAATCCTGATCCATCTTGTTAATGAAAGTAAGAATAATTGTTCACAGTTTGACTGTAGGCACTGGTTAGGCAAGTCTTCTCAAACTCTAAAGATGTTATCTGGAAAATTAAGGAGCTGCAATTGAACTCAGTTTCTGGACAAATGTGGTAAATACTGAGGAGGTTTATTAATTCACCCAAGCTCCTTGTGAGAGAGTCTAAGTCCTTCTCTGGAGGCTGGCATAGAAAGAATTAACTTTCTCCTTCTTCCTCTAGAAATGATCACAACTGCCTACCCTGCATGGAGGGAAGAGGCAGCTGTAATGAATTATTTATCTGTAGCACACTGTAAGAGGGATGTGCTTGATTAATTGTAGAGCTGGGCAGGAAATGGTTTCCTTGTCCCAAAAGATTTTTGAGATTAAAAATGTGTTGCTATTCCACACTGGGATAAAACCAAAACCCCTTTAAAAGATCTTAGAAATAGAGACCAAAACCCACCTACAAAAAACCCTCATCAGTCGTATAYGTAGAACTCTCTTGCAATATGAAAGCCCAACAGAAAATTTTAACACCGAAGAAGAAAGTTTGGTTGAGAATTCGTGGGGTCCAAACCATCCCATTCAACCTCCATATCCTTGGGGAGTGCTCTAGGGAGGAGACCAACACGCTGGAGCAGGGACATGAACCTTGTTGATCTCATATGAATGCTGTCTCTGCTGAGCCAGGAATGGACTTAGCTCTTGGCTTTTCATGCTGTCTGTCTCACTTCAGCAGAAGAGTCGTGAGTGGTTCTACCTGATAACTTGGTCCTCAGAGAAGCAATCCGTTGTTTATATTGACTTTTCTGTTTTTACAGCAGCTAAATGCTGCAGAGCTGAATGATCTTTTATAAACTTCTTGCCTCCAGATGGGAAACCTCCTTTTTTAAAAAGCTTACATGGAAGTGACTTTTTATTTTCTGAATCATTTCCCCCACGTGTCTCATAAATAAGAAGCTTTTCTCTAGTTTTTTTGTTAACACTTCCAGTTTAAACACGTAGCCTGACCGTACAGGAGTGCCCTCTATATTTTTAAGGGAGGCTGAGAATTGATTCACTAGATATGACATAGCAGAAACTTCAGAAGTTGAATCTACTCCATCTGAAATCATTGTCTTGTTCCATAAAAGGAACAAGAAAAGCTTTGCCGTATCTTCATTACAGCTGTAGAAGTTCATACTTGACATAGTTTCTCCCCAGGGTACAACTGTGGTAAGGAAAAAAATTATGCTGACTGAAATAACTTGAGTGTATATAGATTAAAAACATATGGACTTTTTAGTAGTGGGTATGAGTTGGTGAGGCTGGGTACCTCCTGAGATTTGTGAGGAGATATGGCAGATCAGATTGATCCTTTTCCTGGCACCAGTAGAGGGATGTGAGAAAAGCACCAGGTGTCTCCTTTGGTCTTTTTTGAGACCAAGCAGACAGAAATAAAAAGTAGTGCAGCAATGATTTCAGAACATTTTGCAAAGAATATTCACTTTGAAGCTTTTTGAACACTGGGACATGGAAAAAGAATGCCTGATTGAGAAATATTTTGAGCCACATGAGCCAGATTCAGTTTCCATGAGTGTGCAGAGAGCACAGGCTAGCTAAATTCCAGCCTAGTCCAGCTAGCAGCCATGTGTAAGCATGACATCCCCAATCCATTACCTCCTTTCAATGCCCTGAAGGCTGGCAAAAGTTACAAGAATAATGTTGTTAGGATCTGAAGCCTTCTTAGTCAGATGTTCAGAATTAAATGTGTTTAGTAAAATGAATGCCTCGGCTTGCCAATGTATCTCAACTCTGGTACGGAAGACTTACACTGATGAGTCAGATGGCCAGTCAGTCTGAACTATCAGCACAGCTGAACGCCGACAGGACCAATGCAAAACAAGCCCTGAGACTGACAAACCCAGCAAATGTGAGCAATTGGTGGCACTGCTTGTACGTCATGCGGCCACCGGTGAGGCTCAGGCTAGCCTGCGGCTGATGAAGGCTTTAGGAAACAAATTGCAGGCTGACAGTGACCGCAAATCTGGGTGTCCCTGTCTGGATGTGACCCTGCCAACAACATCCAGATATGCCATCACCTTTTTATTAAATACAGTGTATTTTAAATTTAGGAAGAAATCTTCAGAAGAACAGGCCAGAGCCACGCTCTTTCAGTTCTTGCTATCTGCCCACCTTTGAAAGCACGGCTGTCTGCCTCTGGGGTGGGTGAGCCCTGTTGCAGGGCTTAGATCACAGGTGACAGACACAACAGCATCACAGATGACACTGACAACATGCAGACAGGATGTAATGCTTTTTTTCTTTTTTTTTTCTTTTTCTTTCACATTTATGATTAGCCGCAGAGTTGTGATAGTCCTTTTCTCGTGTGGCTCTTGCTGTAACAATTTACACCTGTGAAGTCCCAAATCAGATTACCAAATCTATTTGATTTGGTACTACATTTGAAAAGCAACCAGAAGCACCAGGTGGTCCATTTCTTAAGTGAGACGTGACATTAAGAGTGTTCAACAGTCCTGTCCCATTTTTTTTGAACTGTCTGCCTGGTCACATTAAAATGAAAGTTGCAGTGCTCACAGTGCTGGTTACAATTACAAAATTTTACAAAATCTTGGACCTATTATAAGACATCACCCTGTTGCGTGCACTGTGTTTTGTGGTCTAGTCTCTAGCATGAGAAAATGCGTTTGATAATCCATTGGTATCATGTACCTACCACACTTTTACTCGGCTGAATTTCTAAAGGGAAAGATAGATGGGTTTTACTGATAGGCTTTTAACACTGTTTGATAATTATCATTGGATTTAATACACTCAGATGTTGAAAAAATGTCACCCCACATAAATGGTATAATTTATAAATMCATAAATGTGTGGGCTTTAAAAATAATAATTCCAATATCTATGCTTAACATATGGACCTGATACTAGAGACTGCCAGGATTAGAAACTGTTTCCATTACCTGAAGAGTAGCTGGGCAAAACCTGATCTGAGTAGTCATTAAAAAATTTAGTGAGGTTTTCATCTATTTTCAAATACCATTCTAAACTTTATTGTGTTTAATCTAGCTTACTTGTTAAAGGAACATAAAAAGGGGCATTAGGAATGTAGATTTAGTGTAGCACAACTGTTAAGATTAAGAGTAATGGCTGGGAAGCCTTAGCTCTCAGGTTCTCCTGCTATACTAATGTCACCAAAATCATGTTACTGGGACGCGGGTGTTTTTCATAGTGTGTATGGGCGGAAGGAATGGTTCCTTTTGCCCAGAATAAGCAGCTGTCCTGATCTGCTGAATTCACACATGGGTGTAATTTTATGCACACCCACAGCAGCAGATCAATGCATTGCAAAGGTCTTTGTTCTCCATGTAAGGGCACAAGCACCCAGGTTAGGTATGTCCCCCACGCTGGTGGGTGTAGGGGTCTCACTCTAAGGCCAGGGCCATGGACCAGACTGCTTGAGTTAGACCTGTTAAACATTCTCCTAAGGCATGATATGCCATCCTGGTTAAAAATGCCTCAGTTTCCAGAATAAACTGAAATTTCTTGTGGTTTATTATTTGTAACACTATGCTTTCTGATGAAGTGTAGTAAAAAGATCTATTTTCCCGGTGGTGGGAAGTCTGATAGGCTGGTAGAGAAGGAACTGACTGTATTTGTTCATGTATTTGTTTGTTTACTTAAACTGCTGGTTTTCAATCTGCTAATCACCAGGGGCTGTTGCCTTTTGAGGAAACAAAAACGCAAGAAAAACAAAATTGTTTATGAAAAGCTCTTTTGTGGGCCAGTGGTCTAATTTTTTTCAGTATAAAAAAAGCCTTGTCCTGCTTACAAATAGTTCTCAGGACCATATCTCTAGCTGAGATTTTAGCACTCTATGCAGGCGTAAATTTAAGCCAAGGAAGATTCACATGTTGCACAGCTGAGGGTTACTTTGTTCACTTGGCTGGTGCTCAAGAACAGCAAATGATTTCTGGATAAAAATAAAATACAATAAGACACTGGCTCTGGGAAGTATATTTTCCTATATATTGCCCAGAAGTATTTGGGGGGCATTTTAGAGATATGGGTGGGGAAGGGGGGTGAATAACAGACATTGTTACGATAGGGAGCAGAATGATTTGTCATTTGGTTCACCTTTCTTTCTTTCAACAGGGTGCCTTTTCCTGGCCAAAGACTCCTCTAGTTCACTGACATTAGGAAAAGTCATAAAAAATTATGGTTGAGATTGAGTGAGTCACGTATACATATAGCTATATGTAGCCATATATTGCCAATAGAAAAGAATGTGTTTCCCCTAAACTTCAGTCACCTCTTAATGATAAAGTCGTAACAACCATGTCTTATATGGGGTTTCTCTCCATACCTCTTTCTCCTTGGTCATCAGGGATTTGCAAGTGTTCTCAGGATTTCCTTGGAATTTAGGCTAACAGAGCAGTGCAGGACAAATCATAAGTATGATTTATTAGCTGTTAGAGACAAGTGATTGGAACTACAAGGGGGTCTTTCCATTTTGTAATTTTGCCTGCAAAGATTTTTCTTAAAAGAGGTAATAGTCTGTTCTCCTCTACTAATAATCTGTACCATTTTATGCACAAGCCACTGTTCCAGGTTTTACCAATAAATAGAGGAAATGACACACTTTTAAAAGGAGATTAAAATGTGGTGATTGGGTTGCATATTTTTGTTTTCTGGCTTACTGCTGTGTTCTTTCATGCTCAGAATAAACCTGTACATGCAGCTCATACCATAAAGCAGAGTCGTTGGTTTGACCCTCAGCAAAGCGTTCCCTGTGCTGTATTTGCAAGCGATAACATACTCATTCAGCTCTGCATGGAAAGCCAGATACCCAAACAAGCCTGGGTTCTTGCCTAAGCTTGACTTTCAAAGAGGTGTGATTTTCTGTTATCACTTACCTATCCAAAGGATATGAAATCTCTACATTCACATATACCACTTAGGAACAGTAATTTTACAACTTTTTTCTCCTTGGAAGCCTTCCAAATCAATATTTTTGTTCTGTTTCAGGCAAAATGGGAACACATAAAAAAAATTATTTTGTTCATATCCCTTTATAGCCTGTGGCCCTTTCAGCAATAGTCAGTAGGCAAAAATTAATATATGACTGAAATAGAATGGTCTTTCTGTTGTTTCTAATGATGTCTGAGGGAAAATAAGGCCAGGAAATAGTATTTTCATAATTTGTGATAAATTATATGGTGATGGGTATCTACTGAGGCAAGTCTGGAATATTTTTTTCTGATTGAGTGAGAACTGCAGCTTGTGCTCTTACCTCTATCTGCCTAACCTAAAACCTGTTTCCAACTGCTAGGCGTCAAACTGAACATGTGTGAGACACAACTCATGGGATTAATGTTAAATGAGTGAATCTTAGACCTTATCTATCATTTATTTGTCTCATGTGTGCACCCATATATATCACAGGCATTTTTATTTAATTATTCAGGAATTGGCACATGACTTGCATTAGCTCCTTCCTCTGGGTATCTTGCTGACAGAATGGTGCAAAGGAGCAGTATCTAATCCTCATACAGCTAAAACTGTTTGTGAAGAAGAAAGAACCTATTAAACTGGCCCTGTCATATGAGCAGAAATTACACTTAATACTAAGTACCGGTTCTTAAGACAGAATATAGCTGTGTTCATACCAGCAAATTGATTCAGACTGCCATAAAAGAGTTGTAAGGTTTCATCTTAATTTGCAAGTAAATCTCTATATATTCAGGCTGTGTCATTTTGATTGATACAGAACTGTGCACTGCTACAAGGCCGGCACATGTATTTATTTATTCAGGAAAATATATGGCATGAAAACATTCATTATAAAAGACTTAGTGTGCTGTAATGGCCTGATCCAGCACCACTGAAATCAATGAGAGTCTTTCTTTCCATGTTGGTAGCGCAGGAGCATGCCAGCAGTGTGGAAAATGTTCCTCTGGCCTGAAGTGCCTAGCACAAATGTCAAAATCATTAGGAAAATAAAAGGCTGACAAACTGGCAACCCCAAAGACATGTGACAAATTTGGAGGCAACTGAAAACACAGCTGTTTTCTAAAGTTCGTGTGTGAACCATATGCTCTTAGAAAGATGGGTTACTCTGGCTACATGTCTATGCTTATTTGTTGTTTAAAAAAAAAGTACCTTAAAAGCAGCTGAAAAGGGTTGGTTAGTAGTTGACTTGCCTGTAATATTCAGCTTGCAAACCAAATTTGATTTACTTGAATTTTCATTAATTTTAGCAGATTTTGCTTTATTCTGCTTTAAATAACATCTTCTCAAAAACAGGTGGCAGAAATATTCTTTCCTCTTTTTTAATGAATGCTCAGCCTGCAGTATAAACGCTTGTTTGGTGTTATTACTTTAACAAGGAACTGCAAACCACATATTTTGGTTGCAAATAGTTTCACGCGAGTACTTCAGTCCTGAGATTTTTTCAGTGATAACCCATGAAGTGAATCAGCCAGTGGGACGTGAACCGTAACACCATATACAGAACAAATACAGAAATCCCTGTGTGCATGCACAACTGCGAGCCTCTAGATTTATTGTACTTTCCAGGTACAGTCGGGATAACGATGTGTAACCAAACACGTCTGTCTTGGGAGGTCCCCTCCCTCGCATGCTCACTGCGGGGGCACCCATCTCCTTGCCGAGAAGGCCTCCTGCCCCCCCTGCTCAGCCATGGGCCTGCTGCCGCAGCATCATCCCAACATGCCTGCCTGGCTTTTGGGAGCACGCCGTTTCCCAGGGCTCCCACCAACCTCTGCTGAAGTTGCCATCAGCGGTGGCTTCCCAGTCCCTCGGCAGAAGAGAAGTCTTCATGAGAAAGCCTGTAAGCACAGGGGTGCCTTGGGGAATGGAAGGTATTACAGAGRGTAAGTGTCCCCTGCATTGCGGACTTTCTGACTTGAGACATCCATCTTCATCTGCTCTCTGTGTTTCTTTTGCCCAGCAAGAATCCAACAAAGACCAACAGCTGTTGGTGTCTGGGGCTGGCTTCCAGAAAGGGACCCAGTGCTCACAGGTCCCCTGAGATCCCTCTCCCCTGGTGCTACAATTTGTTCTTGACCCCAAAGTCCAACACCCAGCAGAAATCGGGAGCAAAGACAAAGTTGTCCAAAATCATTTTGTCCCACAAGTAAATACAATCACCTTCCTGTAAATCCAGATGTCATTGCTCTCCGCACTGCTGTTACGCTTTCCCAGTCACTGGTGGGAAAAGAGTCTAAACTGGGCTCCATTGTCCACTTTGATACTGTTATTTTATCTCTGGGAAAGATGAAAGTGGGAGAAGTGAGGATCACTGGTGAATTTTGCACTTGTATGGGGCAATCAGTCGTTGTCACTCTTTTTGAACAAGTACCTCAAGTAAAAGACCCAGGAATCCTCTCGGTCTTTTGCTGGCAGAGGTCTGTGGTCAAACCCAAGCATCCTTCTGCACTTCAACGGGTCTTGAGGCTTTGCATGTGGTAAGATTTGTTGCAGACTGATTTAATACGGTGCATTTCTTTAACCATAAGGTACAATCAAGCCTGGGAGAGCTGGGTGATAGGAAAGTCTGGCCCTAGATGCTGTAAGAGTCTTTATATTGTCTTGTCCTCGCGCAGGCACATGCAAGAGGTGCTGGGAGCCAGCAGAGCAGCTGCTGGCTGGTCCTGGGCAGCCCAGAGCCTCTGCGAGGAAAATCCTAAATCTGCCGTTGGAATGGGAAGAGGTGCTCCTCCTGAGACTTTATTTCTTTTAAAACCTTCCCTCACAGTTACTAAACAGATTTAGGACTAAATCAGCCACATCAGGAAAAGGAATGGGAACGAATGAGGAATAAATACAAGCATAAACAGCCTCTTTTTTTGCAGCAATTTTGCGAAGGGTAGGGCAGAAGACAAGGGCACTTTTTTCAAAAGGGGATCTTGGACTCATACTGGTAGCAGTGACCATGCCTGCCCCCTCCCGTGAGAGGAAGTTTTCCCTGCTCTCCTCTTCTCTGCCTTCTCGGGGTTTCTTCCCCTCTTCTGCATGAACTCTGCCTGAGCCTGCGGATTTCTCTTTTTAAATGCAAAACGAAGAAGGGGTCGGGAGCTTAGGGCAGCCCCCCGTGCACCCACCGCCCCGCGGACCCAGGGGAGCAGGCGGAGCGGCTCTCTGCTCTGCCCGGGGGGAGCGGCAGTCCCGCTAGCCCCCGGCTGCGCCAGCCCGCTGCCTCGGCCCGGCCCGAAACTGAGCAGCAGCGTTTCGGTCTGGCACCTTTCCCTGAATCCTCATAAATAAGACTGTAAATAAGTTGCAACAGAAAAAACAGCGGAGCTGCATGGCCGCGGTCCCGCATGAAAGGACACCTCGGGTGCCCCGCCGGCCGCAGCTTCCAGCCCAGCCCCGACGTCCCCGGCAGACCCCTCCGTGGGGGGCGGCGGGGCCTCATGCGGGGCCGCCCGGGGCATCCGTGGGCGCGGCGGCGGGGGCGGCCAGCGCCTCCCGCTCCCGCTTCTTCTGCTTCATGCGGCGGTTCTGGAACCAGACCTTCACCTGGGCGTCGCGGAGGCGCAGCGAGCGGGCCACCTCGAGGCGGCGGGCCCGCGACAGGTACCGGCTGAAGTGAAACTCCTTCTCCAGCTCCGTGAGCTGCCGGGTGCTGAAGCTGGTGCGTGCGGGGCAGGCGGGAGGCTCCCCCCCGCACGGCGCCGCGCCGCCTGCAACGCCGAAAAACACCGCGCTTCAGCGGGGGCAGGGGAAGGGAGCGGAGCGGGGACCGGGGCCGGGACAGGTGGGGGGCAGAGGGGAGCCGGGATGAGTGCAGCCCCCGCCCGCGCCCCGCTGCCCCACTCACTTCTGCCGGGCGGGCTCCGCTTCGCTCGCATCCACTCGAAGGTGCGGGGCGCCGCCGGGGCCGCCGCGGGGGCCGGGGAGCCGGGCGCGGGGGCGGCCCCGGGGCAGGGCGAGAGGCGCCGCAGCCCCCCGCCGCCCACGCCAGGGCAGGGACGACCGGGCTCCGGCGGCGGCGGGCGGCCGCTCCCGGGGAAGATGGACGTGGCGAAGCCCGGCGGCCCGGMTCCGCGGTTCGGCCGGTAGCCGGGGCCCGGCGCCGCGGCGGGGACGGCCGCGTACCCCGCCGCCCCCGCGCAGGCAGGCGGCAGGGGGGCCGCGGCGCTGGCCGCTGTGCCCAGCGCCAGGAAGGCGCCGTCCCCCCGCCGGGGGTAAGGGGGCTGCGGGGTCCCGCGGCACAGCCCGGGCGGGAAGGTGAGGGGAAAGTACCCCAGGTCCATGGCCCGCGGGGCAGCACCGCACCCCGTCGGGGCAATATTGCCCTAATATAGGGCCGGGAGCGGGGCGGCACGTCCCGCCCCGCGGCCAATGGGAGCCCGGCGGGGGGAGCCCGCACCGGGGGTCCCGAGCGCCGCCGGCTCCCCTGCCCACACCCGGCTGCCCAGGGCCGGCGTGGGGCTGCGGGTGGGCAGCCCCCCCAGCCCTCCCGCTCCGCCCCCCCTCCCGGGACAGGGTCGCTCGCTCTGGACTCGCCGGAGCCGCCGCGCACTTCGGAGCCGCTTGCCGGGAGTTCGGAGGGTGGGTGAGCCGGCGCTTTCCCGCTACCCGAGCTCCCGTCCCAGGGCAGCTCTGCCCCCTCCCCTTGCCCTGCTACCGGCCAGGCCCCCGGAGGCTCCCACGGGCGCCCACGCAGCCCGGGGGAGCAGCAGGGGGCGAGGCGGGCTGCGCAGGCACCCCCAGACTGTCCGCACCCGGGGGGAGGGCTTGCTGCACCTCGCGGCACTTAATGGTCTCGCTCCATCAGATAAGTGCTCTGCAGCCTCTCAAAAGTGAATCCCCGGGCTCACCCCGTTAATGGGCTTTCATTTTTCCCTTGGCGATTCAGCATTGTTTACTGAGCGTTTGCAGCTGGCAGAGAGTGCACTAAGTTGCACTGCCCAGCCAAACCCTCCAACTTTCTCTCTTGGTTTTCATGCCCCCCGGAATGGCAGGGAACTGGAACAACCCTGGAGGATGTGAAGCCTGGACTCCAGAAGTGACCGTCTTTCCCTAAATGGCTCCAAGTGCGCTTGACCATACAGTCTGAGCTACGCATATGCTTGATTTGGATAATGATGGGTTTCATCCAACTCATCAACTGATAACCATGTGTCAATGCAGTTCAGAACAGCAAAAGGGTGCGCTGGGCAGAGCGTGCTTGGGCTTTGGTGACATGGGACTGGACAGAAAAGGAACATGAAGAAGGGCTACATCATGCTGCTTCAAATTAGACATGTAACCTTCTAAGTCTTAGGCGGTGGATGTGGACTGAGCTGGGAAATGCAAGGGTGGTACCTTATCAAAAAATCATTTTCTTTCTAAATAAAAGCATGAAATTGAAATGCCTTCATCCATTATCCGGTGCCTTCCACTCAGCAGCCCGAAGAGTTCTACAAGCTCTTGGCCAAAGTGGTGCTCGCTGTGGTCAGAACAGGCCACAAAATTTGTGAGGACCAGACATGGTGCCAACCACCTGAGGGCAACCAGGATTCCCAGAGAAGGAAAAATTCCACTGGGTCTTTTGCAGATTTCAGGGGGCTGGGCTGGTGGCAGGGAGGGGACACCGTGGGGAGACACAATCAGACCATTTCACTGACTCAGCCTCAACTCTTTTCCATGGAGACTTGTGCTCTGCAGCTCAGTCCCAGCTGCCTCACCATTACACCCAGCTGATGGTTCAGAGCAGGCCTGGTTTTCTTTCCTGCAGAGGCCCTGAGAGGACACATCCCCGGGACAGGCAGACACAAGCCCACAAGGACATAGGAACGCTTCCCTGCATATGGGCTCTGACCAGTGATGTGGTCTTCTATCAGCCCCACTTTCTCCCCAGCTCATCCAGCCCATCTGCTATAAAGCAACTATTACAGAGCAAAGGCTGGCTATACAGATTACTGCTTTAACGTGCTTGGGACTCAGAATCTACAGACAGAGCAGTCACTGTAAGCCCAGAGACCCGAAGTTAGGTGTTCTCCAGGCACAGACTTGACTGTTCCAGGCTGTGCTACCTGCTGCACTAATAATGGGGTATCACATACATTTCCATTTGCAGATGACGCAGGTATAAATTAGAAGAACAATTTAAATCAAATACACCTTGTCAGGAAACCTACATTTCGAGGGAGGGGTTAAATTCTGGATGATACAAACTTGCTCAGCACACCCATGGCAATCAGAGCAGTTTGGGAAATGTCATCTTCTGACAAAACAGAAGCCTGGGAACACCAGGCTTTCTCTTTAGCAGAAAAAGGCTGTCCACGCAAGAGAGCATCTGTGCTCTTCAGTCTTCCCTGCTGTAAAAACTCCTGCCCACAGTGAAGCAAACAGCACTGGCTCCGGAGGAGGGCTGCTGCTTTACTTGAGTCTTCTGTTTGCAGAACGCAACTGGTTTAATTACACCCAAAGCTGTGTTTTAAAGGCTAGAAGAGCTGTCTGTGTTCACACCAACATATGATCTTTCCATTGACCCAGCTGGATTCTGTTACCAAGTTTCTCGTTCGTTACCTGTTTGTTTTTGCAGGACTGCTCAAGGATGAGGAAAGCAGAAAGCAGTGGCTAAACACAGGCAAAGCGTCTCTTGTTGCTGCTCTGGCTTTTGAGGGGGATGCAATTTTCTACACTCCTGAATTTCACAGTGTTCAGACTTAAACATCTAAGTCACAGTGTTGAGCGACTGCAGCTGKTTTTTTGTGTGAGGTCTAATGGGAAAGAGTCCCTGGAACTCAAAGGAGGAAGAAGAAAAGTGAGTTAAAAAGAAGAGTGGGAGGAACATGATGCTGTCAAAGGCAATTTGAGAATGGCTGGGAGGTTTACTGATGTCTGTGCAAGCAGTGTAGTGATAGCATGAGCCAGCGGAGCTGCTGGAGCAGAAACCTCTGTGAGAACAATGGACCACACCAACCCCTGTGCCACCACGCTTTTGGAAACATGTGGGCCACTGCAAAGCCTGAGACAGCCACTGTGAAATTAAGACATGATGTAGGAACAAGCCCAGCCAAAAAGCCCTAAGCCCTTCTGGGTGCAGACGCTTACCAGCAGTGCCCTGGGGAGGCTGCTTGAGCAGTGCATGTGTTGAAGGCAATGGCAGCCCTGAACCACAGGGACTACTTTGAGGTTGGGGCATGTTGCCTTTCCCCTCTGGAGCAAGCCTCCACCCTCTGTGCTTGTCACAGTAACTAACACACAGGAGATCCAACAGATCCCTCCCCAGCCCTTAGGAAAATGATGTGGAATGTCTGGTTCAAGCATGACCTTGTCCTTGCCCCACTGCTGCCACGACACTGCCAGCCAGGCAGAGATGGTTCTCAGCAGTACATGGGGAAGTACATCCATGGTGTGGAGACTGCCAGGGTGTGGGTGGGCATCCTGAAGAGAGGTAAGTAAACACAGAGGATTTAAGCAGTGGCCCTGTTAACACAGGCAAACCATCAAAGGCCCCTGGGAGGAGAAGCTCTGGGGAGTTTGTTTTGTAAAGTGTGAATAAAACCAGGGATGTACAGACACCCCAAGGCAAAGAAGGGGAATCGTCCTGCTGCTCTGGGGGAGCCAGGCTCAGCTCCAGCACAAGCACAGCCCTTCCACGTGGGCAGGGCACTTTGTGATCTGCCTGAGGAAGGTGTGTTCCCCTCTGCCATCGATATTTCCCTGCCACAAGCTCCCCTTTCCTGACTGATCCCTGGGACAAGGACCTCTGCCCTCACAGTACGTGGGATTAACTACAAAGATCCTCTGCATGAACACAGAGAAGAGGAAAGTCTCTCCCTCCTTCTGTAAGGATTTCCCCAGAAGAGTGATTCCACACAGGCCCCTGCACCATGTAATGCCCTGTTTCCTGTCCCGTGAATTTGGTAGGAAGGAAAAATTACACGTATTGATAACCCAGAGGTATCAAGGTAAGCCATACTGCTGTGTGCAAAACAGAGATGTCAAAGGGTTTGCAGCCAAGATTTCTGCCTTGCCTAGCCCTTCTTGCTCCCAAAGATCTTAAAAGGTGGCCCAGGTTCCTTGGAGGAAAGATTGGGGCTGCACACCTCCCTCAGCATGGGGTTGTCTACCCTCTCCCAAAACTTCTGCTGTTGCAAGAAAAACTGCACATCAGCAAATAAAGAAAAAATTAACCTAAGTGCTCAAATTGTACATTCAGGAGTATTTTTACCCAGAAGACCTCCATCCTGCCTAGTACAGATCCCATGCTAATTTCGTTCAGCTTTGTGTTTATGGTCATTGCAGCTTTCTGGGATTCATCCCAGAGCAGTTCAGGGAGCTCTGGGACCCTGGGCTCTGAAGGTGAAGACAAAGGCCCACCTCTGCTCCCGAGCAGCATTTGCAGAGACCTGGGGATGTGCAGGCACAGACACCTTGCTGTGCCCCTTTTTGCATCTCAGCCTTTGTGACCGAAGGGGCTTGCTCGCATCCTGCCATGTTACTCCATGGCTCTCGGGCTCCGGGACTGGGCTCTGCCTCTGCTGGCTGGGGTTTCTGGTCGAGTCTCAGCTGGCTCAGGCCCGAGCAGAAGTAGGAGGAACCGCTGTCGAGTTAAAAGTGCTCATCATGTGATTGATGACCCTTAACAGAGCCAGTGTCCTCCCTCCCCCACCAGTCCCGCTCCCAGCGAGGACCACAGCGTACCCACTGCCGCTGCTCACATGGGAATAGAGAGCCGTTGCCCGTTCAGGGATTAACCTGCCTCTCAGTCCCTGGAAAGTAGCTGCGGCCAACAGAGCTCTGGTCGAGCCCATCTCTCGCCTTTTAAAAGCAGAGGTAGCCGATTCATCAATATATAACATCACGTGGTGCCCAGCCAACCACCGCGGCCCTAATTGCCCCGGCAGCACCAGCCCCTTTGTGCTGCCCATCTGGCTCCAGCTTTTGTTCCCAGGCAGGTCTGTGGCGGTGGTGCCGGACGCCTGGGCCTCTCCACTGCACAGCACGCTGCGCCTTCGCCGGGCTGCCATTGTGTGCGGCCGCTGGGCACACACGGCAGGCTGGCACATAGAAGAATGGCGTCGCAACCTGCAGCTCCTTCCCACCCTCCCGGCTGTCAGCTGGCACCCTCCCAGTGGTGGCCCAGCAGCCCCATCCCCTTTACCCTCTTTTTTCCCCAGCCGTGTAGTCCCTTCTGTGCCTGGACCTCCCTACAGGCTGTTTCATAGGGCTTCCCATGGGGCTGGAGGGGTGCAGAGAAGCCAGTGGTGGATCCTGCCTTCAGACTTCTTGCCAAGGAGCTCCAGTGACCCAGCTGGTCCCCAAGAAACTCAGGGGGCTTCTAGTTGGTGCTGGTGGGCTCCCTCTTTCTTAGCCAGCCTCCCCCCTGCCTGTCCTTGCCTCCTGGGTATGCAGCCAGCTGCCTCCTCTTCACCCATGGACAAGGTTGCCTGCAGCCCCGGCTGACCCAGGCATGGCAGCCATGTGAGGGGTGCCCCGGAGTCCTTCCCCGGCCTGCCCCAGGAACCGGGGCTGGGAGCCTGCAGTGCTCTGCCCAGGGAGCACTTGCTAAATGGAGAAGGAGGCTTTTGGCTTTGTTTTCCCAGCCCCACACAAGTGGCACCTGCAAGACAGTGGCATTCCTGGGAGCCCCTGGCTGTTCCTGCCTAGGTTCCCCTGCCCAGGTGCTGCTCACCAGGCCCTAAACAGAGGGACATGGATGGGACCCCCCTCAAAAGAAACAGGGTGCAAAGGGGCAGCTCAGCCCTGCACTGACTGCACAGAGTTAACACAAAGCCTCATCTCCTTTTTGCAGTGGGGAAACTGCTGCTGCCCCATCAAATGGTGGGTAGGGGCCAGACCAATAAGTGGAGACCCAAAGCCCACTGATCTGAACAGGAGAATCTGCATGGCCTCACTGAAGCTCGGTGCACCCCTGATGCCTCTCAACCAGTGCTGTCCGCAGCTCCCCATCCCGAACACTGCTGCAGCACTGCTGGCATTTAGAGGGCCTGGCTCAGTGACCCTGTTATGGGTCTGGAGCAGATGGAGGGAGCAGGGAAGGAGGGGAAGAGTGCTATGGCTCCTATTTGCAAAGAAAGGCAAGGCTGGGATCAGCCCCAGGCCTGGCCTTGGCTGATGAGTTGTGTTTTAAATGGGTGACCAGAGTTCAGCACATCAGATGCTGTTGCAAAGGAGCTGAGTTCCTATTGAGTGTGAAAGGGGGTTGTTTATCATTTATGGGTTTTAAATGATGGGCCAAGAAAAAGTCTGGCTTGTGCCAAAGTGTCTCTCTCCTTGAGATTGCCGATGCTTGTACAAACATTGTAAAAATGCCAGCAATCTCGCTAAAGTAACATTACTTCTAATAATTAGGTTATCATCACGGACTTCTATCGCGTTACAAACGAGACGCCTCTGCCAGAGTCACGGAGAAGAAAGCGAATTTATTTACAAGAAGATTCCTCCTCGCACATGTTCCTCCTCCTCCCCCACTGGAAACCAAGTCTGCAAACCCCTTCTCTCTGCAATATGAAAATAATTAAGGGCAGCGTGCCTCAGTAACACTGTGTTTGTGGTCAGGGTTCCTCTGAAACCCCCTTCTTCCTCAGATCTGGGGAAGACCTATCTATAAATGGCCTTTTCTTTCTTAACAGATTTAATGAAGGACTAATAGTCTAAGTCAGAGCAGACACTGTTTGAAGAACAGCCTACAGAGCATGAAGGTGGGAAACACTTGGGAAAAGTACATTGGGTTACACCCAGGGACGGTCCTGCAGAAACGGTGGTGCCTTGCCATTTCGCAGATAGAAGTAGGTGATGCGAAACACGTCGTGTTTTCAAGAACACACAAAAAAAACTACATGGGCATGGGTACATTAGCAGGTACATTAATTACAAAAAGTTTTGGAGATAGAAACATATATATATTTTTTATGGAATATTATAGAAGTATAATTCACGAGTGGTGTTTAGCCTTACTTTTTGCATTGTTTTTATGTTTTGTTTACTCCTGGATGGAGCTTCTAAGAAACAATTTGTGTGAAAACTTCCATAGAAAACAATTTTAGGGCTCAAAATGGTTAAAATATGTCTCCGAACAAAGTAGTTTATTCTGTTCTGTTTTGTTTACAGATCTACAACACATATATCCAAATTTGCTTGGGTAAAAGTGAAATTTAACAAAAGATACACTTCTCAACGTAGCACGACATTGTTAAAATTGCACAGAGGGGAAAATAAAACCCTAAGTAATATTTTGATTCGTTACTGTCCAGCCAAACACAAATACCAGAAGGCAAGGAAGAAAGCACGGAGGAGAAAGAAAAGAAGAAGAAAAGAAAGAAAACTTGTCTGTGTTGACCAGAATTGGAGGAGTTAAAATATTTCTTACAATAGGAATGCCAGGTCCTGTCATTAGAGGATGGAGTAGGAGCTGCAGTGTTTGTCAAACTGGGAAGTGGCGCATCAGACGGTTTGGTGGGGAATACAGGAGTTCGGATTAATCTTTAACTCGACACTTTTAGAAAGAGATAAGAATAGTCTTCTCGGAGCGACATGTACGGTCAGGAAGAGACTTTAATGACAACGTTTACAAAAGAAGTATCTCTGTAAATCCAGCGAAGGATTCAACACAGCCGTGTAACTACAGAGGAGGAAACACGAGGGTTCAGAGCATCCTTTTTTTTTTTCTTTTCTCCTTTCTTTTTTTCCTCTCTCTCTCTTTTTTTTTTTTTNTAATTATTCTTCCCCGTGTTAGCTGTCCCGTTCGTGGCGGAGGGAGGCGGCGGTGCCCGTCTGCCGCGGGCAGAAGGACGGGACCGTCCGCGCCGGGCGCGGGGGGAGCGCGGCGGCACCGCCCGGCCGCTGCCCGCACCCCGCCTCGGCGGCTCCCCTTCGGCTGTGTATATCTGATTGTCAATTTTCTTTCAAAGTTTATTTTTACGAAAAACAAGAGGAAAAGCTCGGGCTTCCAAAGATGTCTAAAAAATTGATTTATGGTTAGTATAAAGACAACAGTATAAATAACAAAGGAGGCGGCAGCTGCTGCGCGGATTGCTATGGAGACCTTAATGAAATTAGCACTATCAGAGGGTTTCTAATTTTTTTGCGTTCTAAGCTTCTAATTTCTTTCCTATTTCAGATAGCCAGAGTGTAATTAAAGACAAAAAAAAAAAAAAAAAAAAGAAAGAAAACAGCCCACCGAAATAATAATATGTGCGATAGATACCCAGTCAATAAATAAATGTTAACCTCACCGAGGTTTTTGTATGCAGGATTTGATCTGAAACAAGATGGCCAAGCGCCCCGCTTTGTAGATCGCCTCCCCAAAGCGGCCACGCTTCCAACTAAAGGTGGCTTCACCCGGCCGAGCCAGCTGCCAGCCAAGCCACCGAGGCGCTCGAGTGGGGCCAGCCGGTTAGAAATAAATACTTTAAAAATACTTTCGATATTTTTTTAAGTGTAACGCCTCTTTGTGTGATGTCACAGTTTGTTTTACTCTATTAATGACTTACGACTTGCTGTCTTAATTAATCCTTACATAAACTACAAACACCAGCCACTGTTACAACTGTTCAAGACTACTCTCTCAACTAGCTCAGACCGAATATACTAAATAGGTGAAATGTAAGTCACCACGGACCTGAATCGCTCTCCCGAAGTATTGGTGAAGAAACTCTACAAATACCCACATAAATACATTAAGACGAGGATAAATAATCAGTGATACAAAAATGTCTCGCTTAAAATAATAAATACGTATCATTTAGTCCGATGCGATCCTTACGTTACGGAAGAATCCATAAATTAACTTCTCTGAAATAAGCTTACGCGCGGGCGAGTTCCCACCGCCCACGACTGGTCTAAAACACCTCAGCATGACGCGCTGCTAACACTACGGCATCTCTAAGACTTACCTTCAAGTACACCAAGCTTATCAGTCCCTCGGTTTGCAGTATATTGCACTGTCATGCTTAACACAGCTCTAAGAGAAAGGCTCCTGCTCACGGACCTACTCGGGGCTGCGGAAGAAAGAAGGGAGCTGCTAGGGGAGACAAATCCACTAATACTGTTGGCACTCGAGAGCAAAGTAACACTGTCCCGTCAGAAAAGTGAGGTAATCGAGAGGG
The DNA here is from genome assembly GCA_030449065.1 of Oceanodroma leucorhoa. Taxonomy (NCBI): domain Eukaryota; kingdom Metazoa; phylum Chordata; class Aves; order Procellariiformes; genus Oceanodroma; species Oceanodroma leucorhoa. The sequence goes on along the minus strand of JASVER010000003.1, from coordinate 13,815,421 downwards.
GCGCGGGCCCCGCCGGCCACCGCCCCGCTACAGATGCGTGAGCTTGGGCGCCTCCTGCATCCGTCCCTGAGAGGTGTGGTGAGAGGAGAGGTCCGTGTAGGTGGGGTGGGGGTCGCAAGGTCCGTGGTGGTGGCCGCCGGGGATCTGGGCGGCGCAGCTGTAGTCCACGCTGGCGGAGGAGGGGTGCTGCAGGTGCCCCAGATTGAACATGGGGCCCGAGGCCGGCATCGAGTCCACGAAGTTGCCCCCCACGTAGACGGGGCTGCCCTGCAGGCTGGGGTTGGCGAAGCCGCCGCCGCCGCTCTGCATGGGGTGGGGGTCGTACTCCGCGCCCGCGTAGCGCTTCTGCTGCGGCAGGCAGCTGCTCAGCGGCGCCGTGTAGGCGGCCAGCCCGTACATGCTCTGCTGGGATTTGGCGAAGGAGGTGGGCGAGGGCGCGTCGTAGCTGAGGCTGTTGACGCTGGGGAGCTGGCTGGAGTAGCCGACGTGGTTTGGGCCGCTCAGGGGGGGGCTGCGGTCCGGGGACTGTCCGACGGGGGAGTGCATGATGCCTTTGGCTTTCTGGTCCTTTTTGTACTTCATCCGGCGGTTCTGGAACCAGATCTTGATCTGCCGCTCGGTCAGGTTGAGCAGGTTGGCCATCTCCACCCGGCGCGGCCGGCACAGGTAGCGGTTGAAGTGAAACTCCTTCTCCAGCTCCACCAGCTGCGCGCTGGTGTAGGCTGTGCGCACCCGCTTGGAGGCCGGCCCGGGGGGGCTCTTGTCCTCGCAGCTCTCTCCTGCCGGGAAGAGGCACACAGAGCCGTTGGTTCCCCCCCGGAAGCCCCCCCCGGGGTCCCCCGGAGCCCCGCCGCCCCCTCCCGCTCCGCCGGCGCTCGGGGAGGGGGCGCAGGGAGCCCGGGGGCGGCCTCCCACCCCTCCCTGCCCGGCATACACACACCCCCGCCGCTGCCTCCCCCCAGGGGCCCCCAGCGGCCGCCCGTCCAGGCGCTGCCGGGACCCGTCGGGGCCGGGCCTGCCGCCGCTGGGCTGGCAGGGGGAGCAGGGCGGGAGCCCCCAGCCTGCCCCACCTGCAGCGCCCGGCAGGGCTGGGAGCCCCCGAGCGGGGGGTGGGGGCGGTGGCAGCTGGAGGAGTAGGGGACAAGGCGCAGGGCCAGGGGACTCAGCCCGAGGGCTTCAGCCCGAGGGGATCAGCCCGGCTCCCCGGGCTGGCAATGGGCCGGGGTGGGGGTGTCGGGCTACCTGAGGGGGCGCAGGTGCTTTTCTGCTTGGAGTTCTGCCGGGACTCCTTCATCCAGGGGAATATCTGCTTGCTGAGGGTGGCGGTGGCCGAGCCCGAGGAGTTGGGGCCCCCCTTGGCTTTTTTCGGAGGGGGTGCGCTGGGAGGAGGGTTGGGCGGGGAGGAGGGCGGCAGCGCCGGGGGCTGCTGCTCGCCGATGCCCGGGGGCTGGCTGCCCCCGGGGCCGCCCCCGGCCGTCCGCATGCAGCTGCCGCTCAGCTCGCTGCCCTTGTGGGCCGGAGCGCGGCCGGGCGCCGAGCCCTGGACGGAGCAGGCGGAGCCGGGGTACTCGCCGTCCAGGCCGGCCTGGCCGTAGGGCTGGTGGGCCGCGCCGTAGGGGTAGGCGTCGGCCTTGCTGTAGGTGTAGCCCCCGAAGAGCCCCGCGTTGTCGTAGTAGGCGGCTTTCTGCATCCTCCGCTCTGCGATCGCCGAGGCCCGCGGCCCCCGCTCAAATAACATTGACCGCCGCCCCGCGCCTCACGTCGTCGGCCCGGGCCACTCGCAGCCACCTGGGGAGGGGGACAGCGGGGACACAAAAGAGACCTTCAGTGGCGAGCGCCGGCTGGGAGCGGCCGGGCCGGCCCCGGCACGCTCGGCACCCCAGCACCCCCAGCCTCGGCTGGGCGGGTGGGCCCGGGGGCAGCGGGGCGGGAGCAGGCGGCAGTGGGGAATGAGCGGGGGTACGAGAAAGAGACCGGGGGACACCAGGGGAGGACCGGGAGACATCAAGGAAGAAGCAGGGGACACCAGAGAAGGACCAAGGGACACCAGAGAAGGAGCAGGGGATATCATGGAAAGAGCAAGGGACACCAGGGAAGGAGCAGAGTCACCGGACAGGAGCCAGGGGACACCAGGGAAAGAGCAGAGCACACTAGGGAAGGACCGGGGGACAGCAGGGAAAGAGCCACCCGAGAGCGATGGTGCTGGGGGGAACGGGGACACATTGGCGGCACTTCCTAGAGGCCACTTTTTGAGGCGTTTTGGGGGATGTTTTCTTGCTTTGTTCTGTCTTCGGACCGTTCCCGCACGAATTGGCTGGATCGGCCCCCGCGGTTGCAGGCAAGGGTTCTCGGTGAGCAACGCGAGGCCGCGCTGGGTGGCGTCCCCAGGGACCCCGCCGGCCCCTTTGGGCTGAGAGCCCCCGGCGTCCCCTCGCCCGCCCGCCCGACACGCGTGCGCACGGCCGCGCACGGCTGACATGATGGATTGAGCCCGGGCTGCGGCCGGGCAGAGGCAGAAAAATCCCGTCCCCTTTGTAAACTCGGCCTCCTTCTTCCCCCGGATTCCTTCGGAGTTAAAGTATAACCGGCGCCATTCACTCCCTTCACTTTGCACTATAAAGGAAGTCTCAGGTCAGCTTCCCTATTTTAATTCTGTGATGAATTAAATTCCCTCGCCCAACGTTTCTCGTCCCCTTCATTTGTCCCCAGTAGAAAGAACCTGAGACACTGGAGATCATTTTTAGGGGTTTCTCTCCTTTTTCCAGCCCCGCCCCCCTGGCTCCCCGATCAGGCGGCTCAGACCGAAAACGCACGGTCCCCTTAGGGCAGATGTTTTGGGGCAGGGTGCTGTTACCTTTCTCTTTGCCGCTCCCGAAACTTCTCTGCGCTTGTTGCAAGATAGAAACTCGTCTGCAATTTTGTGGCGGCTTTTTAATATTCCCTGTTCTTATTTTTCTTGTCGGATAGGGGTTTTCTCCGACATTTTTAGGAATTTTGTAAATTAGCACATACTTCACCTGACAATATAGGTCTGTAACTGAACGTGTCTTAAGAGTTCATTGTATTTCTTCAGGGTTTAAGCCTATTAACATACCAGAGTAGAGTAGCTAGAAATTTTTGAACAGTGTCCGATAATTATCATCCTCCAGCCTATACTTAAGCAATACTACCAGAGTACTGCTCTTTCTCCCGCAGCAATTGGTACCGCCAAGTACCGCTGATCTGTTCTCTAACATCCACCGGGAAACACGTCTGTATAACTCAGAACAACCTCAGCGATCCGCGAGCGGCGGCCGCTCTCGGCGGTTTATCTCCTGTCACAAACCGCCGCCGTCCTTTTCTTCCCTGAACAAAAGCCTGGGATGATCTGCGAAGCTGATAGAGATGGGAAAAGAGCTATTTTCCTCACCTGGAAAATTTTAGTTAAAAAAAAAGTCTATGGAAATGGACGGTGGCGATTCAGATGAGTTTTAATGCGCTGTGATCACCTTGACGAGTCTTGAAAGTATTTGTGTGCAAAATAACTCTGTCGCTCGTTTTCCATTTCTATCATCTACATTTTCGGGAGCGGTCTGGACTGAAGACTTTTGTTAGCACAACACCGCCTTAAGCGTAGCCTTTTATGTGCCTTGTAAAATATAGTTCCCAAAAGAATACGCAGAATCTTAAGAAAGAATATTGCTGTTAAGCTGTTACAAGCCTTATTTCTTTTCTGAAATACCAACCGCTTGTGAACTCTGCTTGAACCTAAAAAGGAGGCTATGGGCCATAAATCACATGGACAATGCTCAACTGTTTGGTGGCTCATCTTTAGATCTCAAAAAGAGAGAGGGAGAGAAAAAGGGAGAGGGGGAGAGAGAGCTGTCCAGGTTTTGATTTTCCACGAGTGCAAGGCCCGGGGTGATGTTTTTATAGGTAACACCAAAGCAGGGGCTCAACTCTTGGTGGTTTGGCCAGAAACAGCCTCCAGGAAAAGAAGAAAACAAAAAAAAAGAAAAAAAAGTGACATCCAAATGGTGAGGCCGAGCCGTGGGAGGTGGGCTCGGAGGCACCGAGGGTAGGAAACCGCGAAGTATCCATGTCTATGTTTCAGATTTCCCTTCCTCCTCTCCAGAAAGGTTAACCTCATCTGAACTGTTAGGCGTTGCACACGATAATGGGGGTCTTTGTCCCGTCACTGGTTCCAGCGCTTTTGGAGAATACCGACTCTCTCACGGCTCTGTCTGGGGAGCAGCCGGAAGCCCACGGATCCACCCCGCGCGTGTGCGCGGAGTGCGGCCGGCCCACGCTGGCACCGGCCCGGCGCTGCCAGCCGCTTTCCTCCCGACACTTTCATAGTAAGCAGTTCTCTACTAAAACTTCCACTACACTTAATTCTGCTTAGGATCAATATCTAATATGATACCGAATAAATAAGAGGCGGTGAGAGCGGCCAGCGGAGCGGTTATTAAAGCAGCCGGGGCTCTCAGGGTGCATATCAATGCACCTGTCATTGCGGTTTGTAACAAAATTTATGACTGCTAGCGCCGTGGCAGTAAACGCTCCGGCCAGGAATGAAAAGGAAAACACTTCCCAAGCCCCGGCACTTTCAGAAGTGCAAAGCAGCCGGCGCGTAGGAGGGAGCCCGGCAAAAGAATCCCCCTCTCGGCACGTTTCCCGGCCGCCGGCCTGGGGCAGCCCCGTATATAAGGAAAGCGCTGGAGCCGCCGCTGGACCTGGCCGCTGCGCCGGGCCGCGGGCAGGGGAGCCGGGCGACGGGGAGCCTTTGCCCTGGGCGGCCGGGCACCCACCGCTGGGGCTGCGCCTGAGCCGGGGGGGGTCTCGCCTTCGGGGGGGCTGAGAGCACTGGGGAGCGCGGAGGGGCCCGCGGACGGAGGGGCGGCGGGGGGGGGCTGGCTCCGGCACGGAGCTGTGGCCGCTGTGGGGCCGCTTAAACCAGCTACGGAGCTTCCCCCCGGAGAGCCGTCCGCTCCCCCCAGCGGGGTCCAGGGCTTGGGTGCTCCCCGGCCGGGCTCGGCTCCCTGTGACCACGGGCCGCTTTCAGCGGGGCTCTCTGCGGGCTGCTACTTGTTTGGCGTTGAGGGCGGCGGCACGCCCCGCGGCCGAGCCGCGCTCCCGCTCCGCGGGCCGGCGGCYGGGTCCGGGTTTGCTCCCTGCGAAGGGCCTGTCGCGCTGGGGGAGCGAGAGATGGATGGAAAAGGAAATTTAGAGGACTCACCACACTTATGTTTTTTCTTGATTTTTGACTTTAACTGTGTGGGTAGGATCTTCAGATTCCTGTGGATAATCCGTGGGCACGAACCTGCAACAAAAGTGAGAACTTTCAGCGGAAACTGCTTTGTTTTGGACTTTCCTCCTTAGGACTTTGTTAATAAACGCACCTCTCGACGGCAGCCCCTCACCGTGTCTCTCCGTCCGCGTCAGATCTTTTACCAGACAAAGGGCAGATGCTTCTCTTCATTTATTAATAACGCTTGGAGAGAGGCGGGGAGCAAAGAAACGAGCAAAATACCCCGGCTGCGGGTCGGACCCGGGCCGGGAAGCCTGCGGCGGCCGCTCCGCCGGGCCCCGCGCACCGGCCGCGGCCGCGGAGCCGCGCCTGCCTCCCCGAGCGCCCGGCCGGGGCCGAGGCGCGGAGAAGCAGCGCACGGGGGGACGGGAGAGCCATTGCAGGAGAGCTGCGGTCACCCCCGTCGGTCACAGCCACCGCACCCGCCGCCCGCACTCACGGCCCGCGGAGCGCTCCGCGGGAACGGAGCTAGCGCAGGTCTCTCTCCCTTCCTCCCCCCAACCCCCGGTTAAGACAGAGAGAAAGATAAGCGAAGAAACCCCAGCGCTGAAAATACGCTGCAAATATTTGCGGCTCGAAATGAGCATTTGGCATTTGGCTGTGTAACGTGTCGACTCAGGACTTTAAGAACTTAAGAGTGCCAGAAAATCCCCCACAAAGAAGCCCAGGTCATTATGAAGACGATATCTAGCCACCATAAGCCTTTGAAATGACCTTTGGCTCGTATAGCAATAACTCACCACTTAATGAACAACCAACGGAAGGGCCTCCAATAGCTCACAACACAACAGACCTTACAACTTTCCACCAAGTCTTCTCTCCCTACCCAAACCCAGTAGGATGCAACATTCCCCCTCCAAATCACATTAATTTATGCTGGCAAACTGGAGTTAGGGAAGTGGAGCTTCATGATTACACATGATGCTCGCTCAGGTTCTTGGCCCGGGCCTGTCCCGGTAGCGTCTTATATAATATATTCACGTGGGCGTACGTCAACTTTAAGTGCTTTATTTTTTTTAAAGAGAGTTCATTAGAAATAGCACTTTACAGGGTATATGAAGGCAGCGTAAGTTGGGTTGCACCTTAGCCCCTGAGCGAAGAGATCATAATATTGCAAACCGAGTCATTGTTAGCCGCTGTTGATTAACACGGTAAGTTTTCATTTTGTGCCTAATTAATTATCGACTTCTCATCCCTTTCCGAAACAGCTCCTCAGCCTCACAAGCGATAGGCTTCGTGCTCTAGACATGCTTTACTTGGCGAGAGCTTGGCCAAATACCGAGATTTCCACGGCCACAGGAATAGCCCCCAAAGTTTGTTCTGCGGAGAGGGGAGCCCGGGCACGCCGGGGTTGTGCTCTGCTCCCAGCGCCGCTCCTGCAGAGCCAACCTCGGAGAAGAAGTTGCCAGAGCTAAACCCAGGGAAATCTTTGGAATTACTCAGGCGTGGGCCCAATATAGGTATTATTGAAATTTTAGGTGAAGTTATAAGTGAGTGCTTCCATCGAGCCAAATGAAATGCTGCTTGCAGTAATTGGATTCAGCTGACTAACTTGGCAGGCCAGCAGCTTGGAGGCATACAGCTAAGAAAAATGTTCACTGCCTTTAACTTCTGATCGAGCAGAGCAACATGCAACAGAAGGAAAAAAAAAACACCCCAACTTTCTCCCCTTCCTCTCGCCTCCCTGTCCCGCGGGGCACCTCGGCTCCCGCGGAGGGCTCGCCGGGTGGCTCGGGGCGGGCAGGGTCCGGCGCAGCCTTACACCCACTCCTGCTCGCCAGCACAAAGCCGGGCTTTACGCGGGGGCTCTCTAATAAACATCACCCGCCAGTTCACCCGGGCTCCAGGCAGGCCACGAGTCAGTGGAAACAGGCGCTCCTGGGAGAACCGGGCTGTTGCAACGGCCCGAGAGGGAGCTGAGCTGCAAATGTATGCGGGGAGGCTGTGTGGCCGCTTCCAGCCCCCCTAGTCCGCCCAGAGAGGCACCGATCCCCCCCAGGCATCTTCCCACCGCCTTATTGATCAAACCGCACAAATGCAGGGCAACGAACTTCTCGGTAGATAAATATCAAGCCGTGCTTCAAACAGCGTGTGTAACTCGAAGGCACGAGCATACCGGTAATAGCAACACTAAAACAACTGGGGGAGGAAAACAACAGCCACTGAGGAACACGAATGCACGGCGAGCGGAAAAGGTTCGGGAAGGCACTTGGCAGGAATATTTAAGAGACGCTATGTAGGGGCTACATTACCGATGAGCCTATTTTAAATCGCCCTTTACAAATCAACACGGCTACCCCCTGCCCGGCTATCCACGGCAACGCATTAACGTGATGCTCAATCTTACTTTGGCAATGGGAGCATCTAACAAAGTTGTCTCTCCCTCGTTTCTTTGCTTATTTGTAATTCCTTTCCTGAAACCACCGAAAATTGGGAATAGGATAGGGATAAACGTCTTCCCCTAGCCTATGGGAAGGATTCCACTTTTTATTTAGAGAGCATAATATAAAGAAGATACAGCTTAAAACGTTCAAGGAGGTGGAGACCACTCCATGCATTTGTAGCCGTTATGGGCAGAGATTGCAAACAAATTCCAGACAGTCTCTGAGTAAAGGCGATAATGCAGCCCCTGTGGTTAAAGGTCCCATTTTGTCATGCAGTTGCTTACCTGTGTATCAATTTATCATAAACCTGGGCTCCTCACTTTTCAGGATCTGCGCTTGCAGTTCTTAGAATATATCCTTCACCCTTTGTCTGCAGACAATACTCTGCTAAACCTGATCTTGCGGTTTTACAGACATTTCCATACACCAGAATTCCCGATAGAACGAAAACAGGCTCAGGCTCAACTACCAATAAAAGAGAGCGAGTGGAAATCGGAATTTGTTGGGCTTAAAAAAAAAAAAAAAAAATCAACACACAACCCTTTGGCCATCAACCTCCTGAAACCAAAGGCAGCAATTGGCCGGCTCCTGTTTTGTTTTGGTTTTAAATCGTGCGGCCATTGATGAATTTTGGGGGCGAGCAGGAGAAACCCCTTTATAATCAGAAATATAGGCACTGCCTTAAAATACAGGCATATTCGCCCACGTGATCGCAGGAGCAGCTCGCCGAGGCCGAGGCTGGCGCGCTCCCCGCGGCCGCCCGCGCCCCCGCGCAGTGGGGCTGCCCCCCGCGCTCCGCGCACCGGCCGCGCTGCCGAGCCCGCTCTCCTTCCGCTTCGCTCCGCACCACTCCGCTTCGCTCCGCACCGCGGCGGCAGCGCCCGCACTTACGCGCCCCGCGGGGCCAGCGGAGCCGGGGAAAATGTGAATTCCGCGGGATGATCCCAGGACGCAGAAATTCCCGGCGGAGAGCGAGGAGGTATTTGGGACCGGCTGCAGCCGAGAGTCTGCGCCGGGAGCAGCTCCGCAGCAGCGCTGCTCTGGCGGAAAGGCGCTGGGGCTCACTGGCGTGCGCGGATTTTTGTTTTCTCCTTCTCCGTGACGGGAAGATGCGGGGCAGCGGGGACTACCCCTGTCTGGAGGCTAAAGAAGCGTTGGGGAAAAAAACCTCATGACATTTGAGCGTGTGTGTATCTGCCCTGAGCCTGCCTCCCCTCTCTGTGTGTATGAAGAGACATAGAGCAAACCCGATGTATATCCGCCATGTGTGCCCACAAAGCTCCCCAACAATTCCAGTTCGGAAAAAAAAAATATTTATATTAGCTCCTCTGTTTGATTTTTCTAACATATCTGTAGCTATAAATACACCACACCTAATCTAACATCTGCTATGATTTCATTACCATCGAAAGCATGGGGATGTGACAGTAACGTATTACCTTACAATACTAACCATAAGTGCATTGTAACATTTATCTAAATTACATTGCTTTTCCTGACTTTGCAAACCAGTTATAAAAAGATTGGAGTCCAGTGATGGAAACATAAGTTCAATGTAAATTATTGTGTACGGCTTCGGATTTATAATCCTATATTTCTTCGAAATGATGCACTTAAATCTCGCCTCAAGTAAGAGGTAATGGTTCTTTATATCCTTTTCCGTCAGCCATATATTTCGGCGTCTGGGTAGTTTTGCAGAGCCCCCCGCGCTCGCGTGTCTGTGTGTACATACAGCAACCCCTACACGCACAGCGTGTTCTGCATACTTGTGTACATACACACAAAGCCGAACATAATTCTGGTCGCTGTTTAGACATTTTGGATGACGGAGAGGTCTTTCGCTTCCTACTCAAAAGTGCGAGGGAGAAGTTGGGCACCGGTCGAGCAAAGAGCACGAAGAGGATTCAGAAGAAAATGCCTTTTTGGAGGGCAGTTCGGAACCCCCTGAAAAAAGCCCCAGAGCCTTCGGGTGTCTTTTCAGAGGCTAGGGCTAAAAAAAAAAAAAAATAAATAAATAAAAAAAAAAAAGGCGAAATTTAATGTAAAAATGGAGGACGGCCGAAAGAAAGGAGCACCTTCGCCACTGCCACCAGAATTAAGACATCGTAAAGGGGACTGAAAAAGTATTAAGGAAATGTTAATCCTTTGGCTGGTGGGACTCCAGCTTTGCGCGAATTTGTCTCCAGTAAAGGATCTAAGACTTCTTCAATCGGAGCATATGTTCATAGAGCAATAAAACAGAAAGATTTACAGTCTCCGCCCGCCCCCCAGCAGCCTCGCACCCTTTCAGGAATTACTTATGATGATTTATAACAACAACTCCGGCAATTGTCAAACTGATAAAATAGCCCGGGCTATATGCGGGAATAAACGCTCTTATGAAAGGGCTGCGATTTATGTCCGGGTCCATTTTAATGCGTGTCTTGGTGGAGTTTGGTTTCTTTCCCGGACCAACAGGATAATATAAAACTTCATTGATAAAAATGTAGGAGTTCTCGCGAAGTAGCAAATCTGTTCCTTAGTCACTACCAAAGCACATAAACATTTGTCATCTTTGAATAATTGAATTAATGTGTTATTGTTTGAATGTATAATTCATAACATAGGAAACTTTGTCTCTGTCCTGCCACCGAAACGGAAGTAATAAAAAGCTACAATCTAGGGCTTTTTAGAAATTACTCCAGCAAGGGATAATAAAGAATATCCTGTTTGCAGAAAGTATTTCCAGCTGACTCTGGGATTTCACAGAGAAATCTCAGCCTCGTTATCCATATTCTATGGAGTTTATAGAGAGTGGCTTTGTATAAAAATACAAATCCGATTTCCCCCTAGTCGGGGCTATTGATCGGGGGCTTGAAAGGCGGCGTGCCCGCTTCGCAGGCTGGATGCGCCCGGGCTGCTCCGCAGCCCCACGCCGGGCGGTGAGGCTCGAGTGGAGGCGGAGGGCGGCCAGCGCAGGAGCGGGCAGGGCGTCCGGGGCAGCGGGGCCGGGGCCGCGGCCGGGGCCGGCCTTTGTGCGGCGGCGGGGGAAGGCGCGCTCGGCGCTGGCTCCGGCCCCGCTGCAGCCCCGCTGTCAAGACGCACGGCACAATTTACGACCCCGCTGGCAAAGGAGCTGAGGGCCTTTCCCCGCCGGTGGGACCGGGCAGCGGCTGCCCTGGCAGCCGCGTGGTTCCTTCCGCGCCACGCGGGCGGCCGCGCCGCTCCGCGCCTCCCCGCGCAAGGCGGCCGCGGTCAGCGCCGCCGCCCCGGGAGGCGGTCAGCCTGCCTCCTCCGCGGGACTCCGCGGGGCTCCGCGGCGCTCCGCGCTCGCCCTCTTCCCCCCGCTCCCTGGGAAGCAAAGGTCACCGCTTGCGCCCGGTCCGGCTCCCGGCCGCTGCCGAGCTGGAAATCAGGAAGCAGCGTGCCCTATTTGTCAAGCGTTTGACAGCTGAGTTCATTAAGGCTTAAATAAGAAGGAATAAAAGTAAAAAATGTTTACGTACCGGCGTCTCTTTTTCGGCAGCTACCAAAGACCTAGGTGTGCAGAGAGAGGGACTGCACCCTTTGTATATTATATTCTTGGGATCTCTTCAGTTTTCAAGTCTGATAGAGTCCTTTGCTTGGCAGATTAATGACGACTCCGTGTTTCTTAAGGGACGTGCTGAATTAATTATTTCGCAAATCACGTGGTCAGGACTTGTAGAAATCTATTCTTATCATCTTCCTTGCACTTTGAAATTCTGCCTGTTATGACTGTTCCTAGCAAGATTATTTTGGTCCCTAAGCTTGGGGGGAAGAAGGGAGGGAAAAAAAAAAAAAAAAAAAAGGAAAAAGAATCAGGGGAAAGGGCTAACAAACATGGCCGTTGGAAGCGGTGTGGCTCTGCACCGAGAGGTCCCTATTTACTGTACTGTACAGTGAGTGGGGTTTGCTATTGACTCTGCCTTTCTTCTTCATTCTTACCTTAACGACTAGTGGTGATATAATATACAGAACTGTATTGATGTATTGGGAGTAACAGGAGGAGCCATTAAACAGGAGACAGAGAAAGTATAATCACAAAATGTGTCTCGATGTTTAAACTTAGCGAGTGTGTGCATAGAAACGCACACGCACCCTCCCCTCCGTGCACTCCAGGCAGTAAGGGCACATGCCTTGTTCTGTGCAGCAAGCTCCTTTCCTGGGCTGAGCAAGAGACTGTCTTTTTGGACTCGTGCCTTGACCACACTCCAGGAGAGGACAAGTCCTCAGTGACAGATACTTGTGACAGAAATAGTGCAATCCACTTCTCCTGGCCAGAGGTATGTGTTATTGTCTGAGGTGCTTACGCAGGGGAGAAAAAAATGATGTTTGCCTTAGGTGGACGGGAAAGTTTAAACTCTCCAAGTTTGTGTTTTCTTGTGATCTTTCGTTTGCATCGGCTGAAAAAAGTGAAGCTTACTGCTCGGAGAAAGCTACTCACTGCATTTCAATTTCAGATTTCCATTTCTTTTTAAATTGATAGGTTCCAGGACTCACCTAAAAGGCACACATCTGTGTGGGGATCGAGGTGACTTCAGGTGTGGCTCCTTGCCTCCTACCGCACATGCATAAATCCGGGAGTCATTCTAGGAGGGCTTGTTAAATGCAAAGCAGTAGCAAATGGATGACAGGCACTTTTAACTGCAGCCTAAATGTAAATATAGACTCCAGCTTGGCCTAGAGTCACACCATTATGGCTGGGGCAATCAGCAAACCTGTTCAAAGGGACATTTGGAAGGATGCTATGCAGAATCACTCATCTTTTAACACTGTAATGATGGGAGGGACCAGCATTTTCACAGAAGAGAGACCCACCTTGTAAGGACTGTTTGTTCAAGGTACAAATCAGAATCTATTTCTCTACACCTTTTATTATTTCAAATGTATATGGAGGGCTTACATCAAAACTACAGGCGACAATTAGTATAAATAACGCTTTAATCAATGGCAGCAAAACATTAGCAAAGTCTATAAAAAGCATCACACTTTAACAGAGATGAGAGTATTGCTGGACAATGCGACCGTTTAACAAAGGCTCCAATGCACAACGTTTCACCCATGATAAACAAAAACAACCAGCTTCTCTTCCTACACAAAATAACTCTGGAGGAGAGTTAAAAACCAATAAAAAATAAACCTCAGGTTCGTTTTCCACGGGAGATAATGACCAATGGGTGCTCCTGGTCGTTATTACAGACATGCCTGACCCTTCAGAGCATTGGCAGTTGGAAACTATTTCTTTTGGTACTTTCTGCCTCCTGTTCATGTATTCTCCGAGCTTACAGCCCAGTTACAACTATGTAAACTTACAGTGCCCCAGCCTCGCTCAAAGGAGACTTGCAAACAGGGTTGTAAGAGCTGTGCCTGCTGAACCCAACACTCGTCCTGGAGATATTAACATTTCAAAAGACAATGAGACAAATTCTGCTCGCAGCTACATCCCTGTTTGACCTCAGTGGGCGGGGGAAGGAAATCTGGGAGCAGAATTTGGCCCTTTAACTTCGGGAGCCATCTCGATCGATAAGAAGCACAAAGCGAGGATTTGCTTATCCAAGGCCATTATTTTCCAGAACTGTACCACAGATGCCAAAGTTGGCAGCTCTCTCTCGAATAACACGTTTGCCCTGCTCCCAGCCAACTTATCACAGACTTTAAGTAAACAGCGGGGGTCCGGGATGGGGGGTTTTCAAGAAGAGCATCCAGAGAAGTCTTTCTTTTTCTTTTCTTTTTCCTTTTTTTTTTTTTTTTTTTTAATCTTTCACTAAATTCGTATGAAGAGCAAAGGGAGGGCTTTGGACAAGTCTGGAGACGAAAGGCCGCTACTGCAGGAACCGGGTGTAACAAAACTTGAAAACTTGTCTCAGGAATTCCCTCCTCAAGCGCTGCTGCTAGCTGCTCTCCATGCCAGAGAAAGGGAAGGCTAGTTTGGGTCCAAAAGGTTAAGGGTTTAGAGGTCACTCTTCCCGGCTGAAATACAACTAATCGAATAGAAAATTTGTCCTCTGGGTGAACCTGTTCCTGCAATTTAGCCGAACTTCAGTAAAATACCTTTTCAGCTTCTCAACGTGAAGGCATCAGAAAAAAGACGTCTTTACTATGTATGAACTCGGTGCTTTTTGTCATAGAAACAATGATGCGAATAATGCGGGAATATCCATCTTTAATATCACGACGTGGAGATATTCAAGTATGGCCATGTGCAAGTCTGAGAACTGGGCTAACCCTAAGGAAGAACAAAGAGTTTCTCCAGGCTCTAAAACAAAAGACCAAGTCTTACAAGACACTTTGCGGAGTTTTAGGGATGAGAAAAGGGCAGAAATTAACCGCTGGCCACAGTTAATGCTGCCGAATACACTCCTGTTGAAAAGCTCGCCTTTTATTTTCGAATTCATTCAAGCCCATTTTGGCCAGTGTTTTCCCGAGCGAGCCCATAAAGCAGTGAGTCCTCGGTGGGAAGCACCCAGCCTGGAGACTCACCCCCTGCTCTTTCCACCTCCCTTCAGCGTTTGCTCTGGGTTTCCTTCTTTGCCCCTTTTCTCTTTATTAAAGGGATCATCTCGTTGCAATTTCAATGATATGGTCCCTCTCCCAGGCTGCCCTGAGGGTACAGGAGATAAGGGCTGAGCTTTAAAATCGCCTGAGCGGAGGTGTAAGTGGCTGAGGGAGCTGGTTTGGCTGGGTTTGGTAGTTACAGAGCACTAAAACTTTGGCACGATGCAGCCAACAGCCAGGGACAAATCCGTGAGTATTAGACCAGCTCTGCTCCCATCCAAGCCTTCCGCCTTTCCCTGAAAGCAACTTGCTGAGATTTCCAACCATTACAGTCATGTGTCATGGTTTGCTTAAAAACAATCACTGTTCTTCAAAAATAAAAAAACAACCGAACAGACCAAAATAACCTCAAAACAAAACAAAGTAGCAACCCACATAGCCTATCACTCTCTTGGGCAGAAAACAAATTTAAAATCTGATTGAAAGTATGCATTCAGCTTTCAGCTTTGAATGGCTCAGGTTATATCAGAAATCGCATTAATTTTTCACTCTGGGGTTTTCTTTTTATTTGTTTGTTGTGGCGGGTTGGTTTTTTTTTT
>JASVER010000003.1:13774157-13800576 GCA_030449065.1 Oceanodroma leucorhoa | reverse complement strand
CACAGCGCTGAGCAGAGCAGACTTTGGAAACAGATTTCAAGCCTGTTAGCCCTGGATGGCACACGGTAAGGAGCAGGGACGCTTTTCCTATTCACAAAGAAGGAAATTCAAAAAAAGGGACAAGAAAGTTGTGTACGTTCAAGACAAGTAAACATTATACATGTGTTCATGAGACTGGGAAGGAGAAATACTGTATCTCAGCACCCCTTCACCGTTTTTGGTTTGACTATTTTTCTTTTTATCTTCACTCTTCTACGTAACAAATAAATAAATATGCTAACACTATCAGTACATAAAATAACCCGTTTTCACTTAATTCCTATGCACATCTTCTGAGACGTTATGGAAATGAGCAAGTATTTTCATTACACCAAGAAAGGTAAAGCAGCACAAAAAGTTCACAATTACTAGTCTTTATGTTCAGATAAAAGACTATGCTACAAATTTCCTGTCCTCAACTTGCCCAAATGCATCCTTATGAAATTGCGTGGGATAAAAAGACAGTTAAAAGTAAAAATTTCAGAATAAAGCATCAAACCTTCACTTTCGAATTCAAAACTGAAACACAGGACAGTTTCATTTTCAATGATTTATTACTTTTTATGGACAGAAGGTCTCGTATAATATTTTCCCAATTCCCACTGCCTGCATGATGTTTCTTTTTTTTCTTTCTTTCCCTTTTTTTTTTTTTCCTTTTTTAGGTTGTGCTAGCAGAGGCAAATACAATAAAGTCCAAAGCAGCGTCATTTTGTCTCCTTTGTACAACAGTACCTTAAAGAAAGATGACAGTTTCTCGAGTCCTTAGCTGCTACATGCAGGTTCTGCTTGGGCATTGTCAGTTATGTACAGTACTGGTCAGAAGCGAAGGATGAAATGGAAAATTTCACCTCTTCTACAAAGTTGTCAAGTCAGTCTGATGGTCCTTGGAACCAGTCTGTAAATGGGGGTTTGAACCAGAGGAAGAAGACCTGCCCTTCGTGTTGGGCAGTTTGTGATCTTTTTTCCACTTCATTCTTCTGTTCTGAAACCAGATCTTGATCTGGCGCTCAGAGAGACACAAAGTGTGGGCTATCTCGATACGGCGGCGCCTGGTCAGGTACCTGTTAAAATGAAATTCTTTTTCCAGTTCTAGGACTTGCTGTCTGGTGTAAGCTGTGCGGGAGCGTTTAGGTTCCCCTCCGTTGTAATTGGGATTCACTGGGAAAAAAATACGGAGAACTTTACAAAGCTAATCTTGACTTGCCGGTTCGACTTTACAAAAGAAAACCTTACGAGCTGCGAGCATGTGGCCGGGCTGGATTCGTCCCAGTTGCTTACAATGGACGGGCTGCTCTCCCCCTCATTTAAGGCAGGCACTACAGGCACACGCAGCTAGGTAGGGTGGGAGCCTCTAGCAGGCTCCTAAAATGGAGTTTTTCTCCTGCACGGCAAAGCCCCGCATGGCCAACGGCCTATTTCCTCAGCAATAAAAATTTATGACGAGTGTAATTGGCTACCTCGGCTTAAAAAGCTCGTCCACGAGTCTGGCAGGGACTCGAGCGAGCGTCGCTGAGGACGATCGGAAGCAGGGTAGAAGAGCAAAGTAAGAAGAGGATCCTTACCCGAGTTAACATGGACTTTCTTCATCCAGGGGTAAACTACTGCTGGCTGCTTAAGTGCTGACCCGTTTGGGGGTTTGAGGGCCGGCTGCTGGCTGCAGGCTCGCGAGTTGGACATTGGAGGCGGTGGACAATGCTCTGCTTGGCCGGGGAAGTGGCTCGCTGGGCCGGATTGCTCCTGTCCATGACCCCGCGGCTGCACGGCAGAGCCTTGGGCATTGCTACAGCTAAAGGGCTGCTCGCTGTAGTTTGACCGTGGGTAGAGTCCCTGGTGCTGGAAATCAGAGCCCTGCGAGGCACTGTAGTACTCGGCCCCCTGCTCGCCTAGGTAGCTATTCTGCAAATATTCCTCGCAAGGAGGAAATTTGGGATCCACATACTTAGAGTTCACCATATACGAACTCATGGCCATTAATTTCTGAAGGTAGAAAATACTAATTTTTCTCGTGTTGTCTTTTTTTCCCCTGCCATAGAGCCCTCCTACTTGCTGTCAACTGAATAAAGTTAGGCGGGCATGTGACCGGCCTGGCCAATAGGGAGGCGGGAGCCGATCACCGGATTTCTCCGCAGCTCAGCATTTCCACCAATTTCACTCAATAATATCCCTGTAACCGAGTGACCCCCCTCTCCGGCGGGTCGCACCCCCCAAATCAGGTACCGGAGGTGTAGGGGTACTCCTCGGGCGGCGGCCGCCCCCCTGGCCCGCAGGTAGGGTCAGCCTTTTGTCTGAGCTGGCTTCCCTCAGCCCCGGTGGGTGATGCCCCGCCGTCTGATTTACCAGCCGCAATCGCCACCGGGGTTTGTTATCTCGCTTTAAATAAAATATCGAAAGAAACGTACGGAACGAGGAGCTGAAGTGGGGTTAACAGGCAGGAAACTGATAAGGAGGCGAGGAAAAGAAAAGCCATCAAAGAAGAGGGTAATATGATGTACAATAGATCTGTCCTGGCTTTGTCTCGCAGAGGTCATCCAAAAGTTACCAGAATTTAGTTCTGCTGAATAAAATTAGGCAATCAGTAACTTCTCATTCACTTTCAAGCCTCAATATATATGTGTGCATACGTATGCGCGCACACACGCAAACGCACACGTATATATATAAATCTGTACACCTATGTATGTAAAATCATACAGATGGCAAGAAACCGTTCACTTTTAACAACTAAAGTTCAATCAATTGAACTGAAGACGGCATTTAATTAGGTTAAAAATATCACGAGTTTAATGAGATAAATTCGGTCTTCATTCATCAATATCATTCCTGGAGCACAAGTAAATACATTCCAGTGAGGCGAATGCTGCTTTTGCTGCTGTCGTAAATATTTTGATGCGATCTGGACCCTTGACAGGAAAATTTTGCTAACGTCTGGCATATCTAGCTAATTTACGAGTATCTTTTTAATGATTCATTCACTGATTGGTAGATAATTTTTTTTTCAGAAAATTTGTAACTTCTGGTGAGATTAACTGTTTAAATTCACAGTCTGTCAGTGAGAGTTACGACTGAACGACAACTGAAATTTTAAAAGACGTCCTAAAACCTAGCAAATAGGAGGGAGGCAGCAAAACTTTTATAATTTCTGAGTGTTCAGCACGCACATGCCTTTTGATTCCGCCAGTATTTAAACTTCTAACCATTTGCAGAAAGGTGAAGTTTTTGCATCGACCATATATTCCCCTAGAATCGAATCTGTGACTATATGAATATCACACAAATTCGGTTCTACAGGGTATATATAGACAACGTAATAACATTCTGTTTTCATCTACAATATAGCAGGTCTTTGCAATTCTCTTAGTCCTTACTGTCTTCTGAGGAATGCAAACTATTCTGCTGGGACTCAGTTCTGAAATATGGATTTGCAGGAAGGTGGGATTTCAGAAAAGATTCACGCTTGTTATTATTGCTGCAATAGAGCTATACGACTCTCCACCAATTTATAGCGATGAATTTCGCCTACCAAATTCTCAGAAAGACCTGCTGCTCACTTTAAATGCTCTGCCGTTTACGTCCTCGCTACGGAAAACGGACGTTACCGGTCAAATTGCGCTATTTGGAATAATAATGGTTAAAATAATTTAGAAAAGAGCCTTTATCTATTTAGGCTAACATGAATCTGAAGAGGTTCTCCATAACTAGAAATTCCCCCCCTCCCCTTACAAAAAAGAATTAAAAAAAAAAATCGAAACAGAAGAAAACCAGCCGACAACAGAAACAGCGATTGGTGAAAAAGAGGAGATTAAAAGCTGGAGTTAGTTGCTCTCGGGAAGAAGAGAGTTTCCAAATTTACCTTCATCCCATTATGCTGGTCTAGCTATTATCCCCGCGAGCTGCCTGCGAGCCGCAGCCTCGCACCCTCCCAGGTTCTCCCCGCCGTAGCGTTTATGGTGAAGGGCAGGGCGAGAGGTCAGCCGAAATCATTTACAAACATATCACAAAGTTTCATTATTTTTACTTTGTCGACAGCGGCACACAGGAGTACAAAAGTTCATGAATTGTGTCTGACCCAGCTCCTCACTGCTGTCCTGCGGTCAACCTCTTCTCCTTCACTATTTAAAACAGGCACCATAAGGACAAATAATGGTGCGGGTGTGGTACATCCAACCACTGCGGAGGGCAGATTTGGGGGTGTTGCGTTTATCCGAGCGATGTGTACCGGTTTGTTTGCCTGCCTCCAACTCCCAGCTGCCTGATCTGAGGGATGCTATTTTTAAACATCTGCTTTCTTAGCACTGCGGTGGTGTCTTCTTCACAGCAAGTGCAACTCGAAACGACTTTGTATCCCTAATTTCTTCCCCCCTCCCCCCCCCCCGTATTATTTAAATCTCCACCCAACTATTTTAAGCGGTTCGCCCCGCTTTCTCCTCCTTTCTCTGAGGGGAGGGGGGATACCTCCCCCTCGGGGGGGTTATTAACCACCTGGCTGAACTGGCAGGGTAAACACTCCCCCCCCCCCAAACCGAGTTTGCGTTTGGGGCAGTCCCCGGGAGCGGACAAGCCCGCCAAGGGCTGCCCGGGGAGAAGCGATGGGACTGGGGAAGCAGCAGCTCCCCGCTCTGCTTAATACTACACATTTTCATATTTGTTAGACGCTGTGACCTGCGTTTCACCTTATTGCACGACTTGCTCAGACAGGTCAAAGCCAAAGAGTTATTGATGAACAAAAGCGTTATGTATTCACCTCCTGTTCAACTGCCCATAGAAAATGCTTTTGATCTATCAGGCTTTTTGTATTCTGGTTCATAATCAGTATGCTAAATGTACATTGGCAGAAAACAAGTAATCCATACATTTAAGGCCGGCCCTGGAATAAAATGCCAAGGGCATCTACATAGCGCAGGGCTGAGCTACGGGGGGAGGAAAGTTACCTATAGAACACAATTAAAACTGCAACGCTGGAGGCGATTCTGTCGTCCGTATTTAAAGGGCTCGAAACCCAATATGTCCACGTAAGGCAAAAAGAGAAGGAGAAGCCCGGCAGAAGCAGTGAAAGAGATTATTTATCAGTAAGCAGGGAGAGGAAACAGGGAGAAACGCAAACAAACACAGCTCCACTCCTCTACATGCTCCCGGTCAGAGCGGGGCTGGCAGAAGCAGGGAGGGCAATGTATACCTAATGAATCTCCAAACATCGCAGGCTTTCTTTTCCTCCTTGAGAGACAAACCGGTCTCAGTCTGAAGCACCAGGACTAATGCACTTAGCTCCTTACTGCAGCCAGAAAGGTTCAACAGCATTTCCTGCTACACACTGACCTGCTGCCCGACCCTCGGTCCCCCCAGAGCAGCTCATGCGGGACCATCGGGGATGCGAAAGACCCTATAGTAAAAGGTTGCCCTCCTAAGCTCAGCTAGCCATTCCCCTCCGTGCCTTCATAGCATTTAAATCCCCGTTTGAATCTCCCTTGCCCGGAGAGACCTAGTACGAGAGGATCAGCGCTACCGCCCCGCACGACCCGGCTGCAGCGTGGGCTGACCCGGCTGGCTAGCGCTGACAGCCTCCAGAGCCACCGCCTCTTCCACTCATTCACCAGGCTGTGCCAAACGAGGTTAACATTAGATAGCAGGCACAACTCTGCTTTGAATCCCGTCTGGAGAAAAGAGGAGGAGTAGCCAAGGTTATGAGGCGCCGGGACACAACGTGATCCGCCCGGGCTCTGCACGGGGAGGCGCTGTACGGCCCCGCCRAGCCAAAATGGAAACGCTGCTAATTGCTTCGGAGTGCTGAAGAGGAGGAGGACACCTGTACAGCCCTGTAATAAACCCTCAGGAGACTGCACCTCTACTTTTAACGCCAGCCAGGGTTATGGCATGGTACCACAAGCCGACTTCACAAGAGCCTTCGCATGCTGACAGAGTCTTTTTTCCTTTTTTTTGTTGGTAGCAATATTCAGCAGGGATACATCAGTTTTAATTCTTCCAGTCTGAAGGGAATAAACAGGATTTTCAAGCATCGCAAACTCTACAAGAAAGAGGAGGTTACTTACCGTGGATGTCCCTCCATGCTGCCGAACCTGTTGCAATAAAAACGTTTGTTACTGTTGTATTCCACATACGGGTGATATTTCTGGAGAACAGTTACAGACCACGTTTGATAGATGAAGGCAGAGAGGAGCTGGTGGTAAATCCTGGGAGCAGCGGAGTGGTGGGGTGGAAGCCCCTTCCGAATGAGGACCACGTTGCATTCAGGCAGTTTTTTTATGAACACATGCTTTCCCTGTGTCCGGGGTGTGATCTTTCACTTCTAATATTCATAGTCTAGATTTTACACCGGATAACTTCTAAAGGGATGAAAAGTCAGACCTCCCTCTTTCACTGATGGAAAAAAAAAGAATAACAAAGGCCTTTTTTTTTTTTTTTGTTCTGTGGCAATCCGGTCACTTACAAATGAAATATTCAGATCACCTTTGCTAAACCATCACCCATAAAATGTCACAATATGCCATGCAGCATCGTATCCGTGCTGAGCACAGACAGAACTACAATTTTATAAGAATAAATCTCGGATTACTCTAGGATAGGTCCCCTTTAAGATCACCTAATTAACCAAACAGTAACCATGAGACATGAGTCTTTGTTTGCATTATAGAAGGACGGATTTGACTTGAACTTTCCTTCAAATCTTTTAATAAATACGTTCAAAGATCACAGTAATGAAAACAAAAACACGCGCTCAGTCTAATGCTCCTGAAACGCATTGTATCTTTTAGAGTAAAATACTAATATTGTGGGTTTCTTTTCTGTAAGCGATTTTTCACCCCTTCTATTGCTTTCCTACGATATCTTGGAGAGTTATTGTATTACACACAGACCAATTGCCTCTGTATCAACAGTTCACTAGATAGAGCTTCCCAAGACTGTTTTTGGTAAAAATTTTTTTTTTACTTCTGCCCACTCATGATAGCATTCAGAGCTTGCGACGACAGTGGAATAATACCAGCATTTCGGCATTAAGCATTCCCTTACCGTTCCTTTCCTTTCTTTTTTATCCCTTTTTTTTTWWWAAAAAAAATAAAAAAGGTTAGCTTCAAATAAGATGTCCCATTAAATTCAGAAATCTCAGGCGGGGAGCAGCCCGCTCACCCGGCGCTGCCCTAGCCAGCTGAGCTCTACCTGTCCATTTTCCCCAGCAAAGCTGTTCTGCATTGCCGGGCGGAGCAGCGCTGGTACCCCACTCCCACGGAGTTTCCAGGGGCAGGAAGAGAGCCCGAGCGCGGCGGTGGCAGCGGGGAGGCTGGTAGCGGACTTACTGCGCGCTCCCCCCGCGGCCGGGGGGACCSGGGAGCAGAGGTGCCTGCATGGCCGCATTCCCGCAGACGGTTCCCTGCTAACACTTTCCCGATTACTGCTTCCAAGAACGAAAGCATCTGCACTTGTATGCTCTTAAACTAATTTATGGTGGGAATTATATTTTGGCTTGTCAACTCTCAAGCCATAAAACAAAGTTTATTGGAATCACGTGCTTCTAAATAGCCACTCAGGACCTATCTCTGTGGAACCATAAATAACCTTCAGCTTTAAACTTTTATTCGCTAAATAAAGGTTCGCTGAATCTGTCCTGTAAAACGGGACTGGGTCGGAATAGCGGGGATGGGCGGAAGGTCAGCTCCGCGGCGTTATGCCGGCCTTTTTGAGGAACGTGTTGTAGGGAAAGCTGCTAAGAAGGGAGTTAGCCCTCCCAAATTGCTCTCGAGAAGGGAGCCGGGTGCATTTTACCGTGGGTACCCGTTCAAACCTTTCTTTGCATCTCTTAGGGGACAGGGAAGCCCACCGTCAGAAAAAAAAAAAAAAAAAAAAAAAAAAACCCAAACCCAAACAAACAGGAGTACTGCGGGGAGAGGGGGGTCCTTCTCTCCTTTCCTGGGAGGTTTATGGCATTTTGGCCAGGCGCCCCTGGAACATGGTTTTGACTCGTTCACCTCCTGAGCTGCTGCTCGGGCGAGCTGTGCCAGGGGCTGAGGGCTCGCCGGGCACGCAACGGACCTTTGCAAGCGACCAAACTGCTGGAAACAGCGAGGGCACCGGGCTTTGGAAAGGGAGAAAGTGTGAAGCCTGCCACAATGACATCTTTGAGGACTGGAAGTTTAAGGCGGGTTATAAAACAATAAAACAGCCCTGGTGTGAAGGGAGCAGGGTGTGAGTTAGCAAATGAGAATTTCAAGGAGCCCGAGCACAGGAAGTCAAATGTCCCTGGCAGTCACACAGCATAAAGGAACCTGGGCATCAGCTCCCAATCTATCATGGCTAAGATGAGGAAGTCGGAGCGGCCAGCACCTCCCGGTGCCTCCTAGGAGGGGCTTGTCCCTTCCCCAGAGGGCGGGGAGCCGCGTTCGCCCCGTCGGGAACCGGCGGCGGGCAGAGGGGACTGGCCGCTCCCCCGGCCCGCGGGTGCGGATGCGCCTCCGCTCAGGAACTCAACTCTGAAAAGCGAGCCAGCTTCAGCTCCTTGCTGGGTGGTGGCACCAGCTGTCACCAGCTGCGTGGTGCCTGTCTAACGCCAGTTAGGTCCCTCCTGGTCTGCTCTTCCTTGGCCGTTTCCTACCGAATCTGGCTATACAAGTTTGAAATGGCCTAAAAGGGGCAGCTTAGCTCTCGCCGTCCTATTTAGGTGGCTCAAATCACAGTTGATCCATTTGTTTTTCTCCAGAGAGCAAGAGCGTCGTGAGCTCCTTTCCTGCTCCTTCTTTCCGACGCGGGGATATTTTGCATTCCTCTATTTTCCGTGCTCTGTGTCAATGCTTTAAGCATATGGCATCACCTTCGTGCTTTATTAATGGCCTAAGCCGTTTAAAGGCTCTTCCTCCCTGTCCTCTGCCCTGCCCAGGACAGTTGGCAGGGACAGTGCGTAAGGTGACATGTCAGCAACTTTATCGGGCGGCCGATGAAAGCCCGGGGGATCCGGCCAGAGAGGGGTGGCCTGCCCTGCGTGGGGCTGACTCCTGGGTCGCTTTCAGCTGGAGCACGGCCCGTGATCCCAGCCCCGGGCAGGAAGGGGGAAGCGCTCCATGGGGCTGTACCCCGCACCCTGCCTCAGGCACCCGGGCCTGGGTACGGCAGGCGCCGGACCAGGCTCCGTGGCAGCCTCCAGCCCCCTCCCCCCCAGCAAACGCCCCGTCCTCACTGGCCTCCGGGGGAACGGCTCCAGCAACAGGCAGCTGCAAAAAACAGGATGCCCGTCCCCTGGGAAGGTGGGTGAAAAGGCTACGGATCGGGACGTGAGGGGAAGGGTGCAACGGGAAAGTCCAACAAAATGTGGGGAAAACAGGCTGGGACGTCACAAACCACGATGCAGAGTCAAATGCGTTTGCCCCGGGCCTGGCAGCGGGTGCTGCGTACGGCGGAGGTCCAGCCCCGGGCAGCGGGGGCACGGGTGGGCTCCAGCCACTGTGCCGGCACGGGGAGTGTCACGTCCCTCCCCGCGTGTCTGCGGTCGCTTCTTGGCGCATCTCGTGGGCAAGAGAAGCTCACGGTTTCGGGACAGGGCACTGTCCACCAGCTCTATTCAAGTGGGTGCGGGAGGAGAGGCGCCGTGGCGAGGCAGGCAGCGTGGCAGCACTGCGGCCGCCCGGCCGAAGCATCAGCCCCGGGCAAACGGGGCGGGAGCGGCGGCCCGGGCCCGGCATGTGCTTCGGGCAAACGAGTCTGGGAGGCTGGGGCTGGGAAAGGTGAGGCTGTAGGACAGTGAGGAGTTGATGAGAGAGATTCAACTCCCTGTGATCTAGGGGCAAGATGAATGTTTCCGCAACTGAGTAATTCTAGCCCTGAGATTCTGAAGAGGGGATTCGGAGGATTTTCGCATTTCCTGTTCTAAAATGCAGATGTGAAAGTTGACTTTGTAGGTCTGGCCAGTTCATTCTCCAGGCTTTTATGCGAGTTCTCATATTCGGGACTGACGATCTGGAGACGGATAAGATGTGGAATGAAGTAACCCAGTAATAATTGGTTTCCCTCTGCTGATTGTTGCGATAAAAGGGTTGGGGAAATTGAATCGCATGTGTAAACCACCGTCGCTCTCGATGATACTTGACAGACACGAAGACCAGCATCCTACCCCGAGGACCGCACCGCCAGAAAATGACAGGCTCCACCTCTGACTTTGAAGACCTACCGAGCGCCTCGATAGCGTCCAACGCATTAGCCCTCTCTGTTTTTATCATAACCCCGACCTTTCAGCCGTCACCTCACCGCCCATGCCCTCGCCGAGCAGGATGTGGGCATGCAAAGGCCCCTGCCCGCAGCACCCCGCGCCCGCGGGCAGAGGCCTGGAGCGGGCAGGGCGGCGGCGAGCCGCGCCTCGACATCAAACGGGGGCAGCGGCGGCGGCACCCCGGGTCCTCGGGGGAAGAGGGCGAGGAGCACGGGGCGGGGAGGGGAGGCCGGGGGCCGTGGGAGCGTCTAGCTGAGGCAGGCAGGGCCTGAGGGGCCGGGGGCCGCCAGGGTCATGTCCGGGCACGGCTGGGGAAGATGAAGCCTGGAGGCAACAGGTGAGGCGGAGGCAGGGAAATCTGCTGGGCCCCGGCTTGCAGGGGGCAGGGGGGATGTGCGGGGGCCAGGGGCTCTGCCCGGGGGAAGGGAGCCGGCGGGGAGGCGGGTGCGGACCGCCACGGTGCTCTGGCACCCACATCAAAGGGTCAGGGAAGGAAACGGTGGCTGCCCGACATCAAAGGGCGGACTGGTGACCGGGAGGGCGGCGGAGCACTCGAGGTGACTCCCGCCGGCACCGTGGGGAAGGCAGGGAGTGCGGAGGGGCGCGCACAGGTGCCAGTAAGGGCCCGCGGACCCGGGGCAGGCGGGAGGCCGACGCGCTAAGGTAGTGGGACAACTGGGGCCCAGCTGGGGAGGGCTCCGGGGACGCCCGAGAAGGGTGGCGGAGCCCCACCCGTGCCCCCGGCCCGCCGGTGGGCCTCTCCTGTGGACAGGCGGGCGGCCGGGTCCGGGGCCCGGAGCAGGCGGCGGGGGGCGGTGGGCCCCTCGCCCAGGCCGGGAGAGCGACCAGGCTTGTCCTACAGCGCCTTCTCCTGGAAGAGGCTGTGGAGACAAAATGGCTGGTGGCGGCGGCCAGGGCCTGCCGCGCCCCCGGCGGCCGCTCCGCGCCCAGGCTCGGCCGCCTCCAGGGCGGGAGCCGCGGGCAGGTGACCCCGGCCCGGGCCGTCGGGGCGGGCGCCCACCCGTGGGCAGAGGCGGCGGAGCCGGGCCTCGACGGCGGGGCCAGGCGGGCGGCCGGGCTGCCCCCCGCGGACCCCTCACCCTCGCGGGGTCCAGCTCGGGTCGCCCCCCGGCGTAGGGCGCTGCGTGGGCGCTGCGGGCTGCCTCCCCCGCCTCTCGCCGCCCCCTCCCCCGCGGGTGATGGGAGGCGAGTGCTGGGTTTGGGCAAAGCCTGCTGACGCTGAATGCACTTTTATTGCCTCTTGTCTCTGGCAGAGACCCTTCCTCCGCTCCCCGCCCGGCCCCCGCGACCTGCTGCAATGTTTATTGTGCCTCATCTTTTCCTTTCGCTTCCTGTTTTTTCCTCTCCCGCTCCAGCAGCATTGAGTGCCGCACTGCAGTAGAGCCGTAAATACCTTTAACAGCTGCCTGCCAACCGAGGGGTGAAATACTGTCTTTGTTCGGATTTTTTTCTGCCCCAAGCGCTCATAAAACACCCCGTGAGAATTATATTTGTTTGGGGAAAGAGAAACATTACTGGAAAATAAACGAATCGGCGGGATTTGCTGTTCTTAAGACCGTCAAACCAACATGTATTTCTTCACTCAGTCTTATCGGGTTCCCAGGGTCCGGAGCCCACATCGCCTCCCCTCCTTGCACCAAACCCCTGCCAGGCTCGGGGAGCAGAGGTTGCACTTCTCCAGGCAACTTGCAGCAGCTAAGCGGGAGCCCAACCTGACTTCCCAAATGGCAGCCGGCGCCAGCGGTACCTGGGCACTGCCAGGGAGCGCAGGCTGCCGTTTCCTGCGGGTTATTTTGTGGTGTCGTTCTTTTACTGCCCGTGCGTCAGTAAAGTGTGGGCTAGGGATCGGCTGTTTCCTTTCAACAAAAAAATGAGATGAGTCATAAATTCTGTCGAACACGTCGGGAAACGAAGCAGGTGTGAGAAATGTGAATGTGAATTCTGTTTTCCGAAAATTACAGCACACCGACACATCTACGCAGATACAGGCGCTCACGTTATATAGGCGTATAAATATTTATAAAAATACAGTCCTCATATATATGCCATGTATATATATACACATACATACACAGAGTTTGTTATGAATACTCACACACATAGGTATATTTAAGAGCATACACATACCTATGTGTGCTTCAACGTTAATGAAAGAAATTAAAGAAAAAGGGAAAAAAAAAACCACACAAGAAAAAGCAAGGAAGGAAGGAAGCCGTTTAGGAGGGGCCGAACTCCCACATAAACCAGTGGGATCATAAATGCATATGTGTATCCGTATGTGTCAGCATATGGACCCGCAGACACACACATGCACATTAGAATTCGTTAGAACATCCTGCTTTTGTTTTCTTATTTTCCCCTAGGCTACGAATAATTTGAAAACAGCTCAAGGACGAGATTTTTCGAAGTTTTTGGAGAGATTCATAGCCAAAAAGCTATAATTACCGTGTCACCTAGGAGGGATTCTGAGAGTGAAACCTAACGCAATACGTACTTTCCAAGTTACTCTTGAGGACTGTTGCTATGTTGAAAACGATTCCTCCCACATAATCCCCAAGTCCTTCAGCAGCGCAGGGCGGTCGGCTAGTGCAGAGGGCCAAAGCATGAGGGAAAGGCATCCTATCGCGTACTGTAGCGGGGCTCGGGCTCAGCGGGCTGGGGAGGTGCTCGGGGATGGATTAAAGAAGAATTCCATCTGCGGCTTCAAAATATGTACCTGGGGCACGTCCCACACCTTTCCACCCTCACTGGGTATGGTTTAATCAGGCATTTTGCTTTAGCGTTAAATAAGTGGCTGCTTTCGAGGTAAATGGCTATTCGGTGAATTCCTGGCGCGGTGCATTTCCATCGCTGACCAACGACGTAAACATTAAATCCCAGGCAGCGCGTTTTCTACTGCGCATTAACATTTTGAAAACGAAGAGGAGATGTGTAAAATATATATACGTTCACAGTAATATACTTCCAAAGAATATATGTTCTACAGAGAGAAGTAGAGGTGCAGATACGTATATGCACGTATATAGGTAATGCACGTATGGATGTATAGACATATATAAGTAACGCAGATACAGTTTACGTGACTGTTCTCTCTCCTCTACATATTTCAAAATAAACCTGGGTTACTTTTTTTTGGAGAATTCGTCCCCCATTTAGCCCCCCATGATTTCCACGTTGGTAAGTAGCCGTGCTGCGAGGGTGCGCTCCCGGCCGTGGCTCCGCGCAGCCGCCCCCGCGCTGCCCGGCGAGGAGGAGCCCGGGGCTGGGGCCGCCCGGGCGGCCTCGGCACCAGCCGCCTGCCCGCTGCCGATCCCGGCCCGTGTGTCTCCCGCCGAGCCAGTCGGAGCCACAGCCCTGGCTCATGCACGGTGCCGCGGGAGAAGGATATGTGGCGGGCGGGGTGTCCCAGGGCTGGCCCCGGGCACAGCCCCCGGCCCGACAGGATCGGCGGGGCCGCCCCGCGCCCTCCGCCCCCCGATTCTCCTGCGAAAACACCTGTTAAGCTTTAAAGTTACGCGAGCGCCCTTCCGCCATGGGCGCCATGCACCGCGCTTCAGACTGGCAGGGGGGAAAAGTACCCAAAAAAAGGCCTTTTATTGGAAGAAACCCCGCGGCAGGAGAGGCGTTGCCTGCGCGCCGTGCGCCCCAACCTTCCGCCCCTTGGCGCGGAGGGTCGCGGCTCGCCGCACCATGGCGGCCCGCAGCGCCTTTCCGCGCCAGACCGCGCAACAGCCGCACGCACCCCGCGGCATGCCCATAACTATTACTGATAATAATAACAATTATAACTGCAGCAACAGTAGTAATAACAATAATAGTAATAACAACAATAGCAAGAATAAGGAGCTCTGAGGGACAGGTGACCAAGCGGGGCAAGGGGACAGGGGAGCCGGCGCCGTGCCGCGGTGCGGGACGGTGCGCGGGCGCGGAGAACCGGCGGCCGGCCCGGGGGGAGCCGAGTGCTTACCGGTTCGCGGCACTGCCCGCCTGCGGAGGAGCCCGGGAGGGTCGCTGTAATCCATTTTGCGCCCGCGTAGCAATCCGTGTGCCGGAGGAGGTAGCGGCAGCGGGGGCAACAAGCAGCGGGAGCGGAGCGGGGGGCTGGAGGCGGCACGGCGGCGGGCGCGGGGCTCCGTGCATCCCCCCGCGGGCGCGGGAGAGGAGGCGTCGTGGGGCCAGGGAAGTGTCAGCGCGGCGGCGGCGGGGCCGGCCGCGGGTTTCGGGGAGCGGGGCACAAACATGAGGGCGACCGCCATACACCTCAGCCTAGACAAAGGTTAGGAAAAGAGGGGCTGAGGCTCTCTGAAGGCAGAATGCAGGGGGAAATTCGCCAGGGAAATCAGGAAAAGGCCATGAAAGCGCTCGCTGCCTGCACATGACCAGCCGCAGCCAATGACGAGCCCAAATAGGTCATAAAAAGGTCTATTACCAAGTTGTAAATTTTCTTCAAACAAAAAGGAATTTACTGCAATTCCTTGCGGATTTTGCACATACTGCTTCCCAGCGCCATGTTTCTTTCGCCTGCGCGCTGCGCTTTTACTGAGTCCTCGGTCCCGCCTGCCCGCGGCCTGCGCGCCCCGGGCGCGGTGGCCGGGCCCCGCGGGCACGGCCGGGGCGCGGGAGATCCGCGCAACGAGCGGAGAGCGAGGCGAGACCCCGCGCAGCGGCCGCGGAGCTGCACAAAGGGGGGGGACCGCGCTGTCCCGGTGGGTCCGTGTCTTGCCCCAGCGAAAGGGGGCTTTACCCGCATTTCCCTCCCCCGCTCCTCCGGGCCCTAAAAGAAACCACATTTCCTTTAGCGCCCACTACTGAAGCCGAAGCCGTCGCCGACCTAAAAATAGTGCGAGCCGCTTCCCCACCCCGAAGTGTGCGGTTCCCACAGGTTGCGCCGGGCGCTGTCATCGCGCCCAGGCTGCCCGCAGCCTCCCCGGGCGGGGCTCCCTCCGCCCCCAATAAAACCTTCCCGGGGGCGCTCGGACCTGGGGCACCATCAGGGAAAATACGATTCTTAGAAAGTACTCGAAAAGACTAAATACGGCCCCGTGTCCACGGGGAATGCTCGCCTCGGAGACGGAATATCGTGGGTGTTTCTTGCCCAATTTTTGTTTCAGGGAATAGCCAGAGCCCTCCATCTGTGGCTTCTGTGTTGATTATACCTGCCTCGAAAATAGAGTTAACAAAAGCAAACACTACTAAAGCTGTAGAGTCTTTTTAAAACGTTGCTTCAGGCAGTTGCACACCCGTGAATATCACCCCGTGTCCCCCGGCCTCGGCACCGGCACCTTCCGCGGTAGCTGTGCAGCACCCATGACCTCGCGGAGCAGCTCGACGTGGGAACGGAGAAATTCCGCGGAAACCAAAGGCGCGTTACATCCGCGCTGAGGCTGTCACAGGAGGCCTCTCGCCGCCGCTACAGCCGCGACCCGCGCAGCGACGGCTTTTCCCTGCCAAAACACCGCTGCTCGCTCCGGAGCTCGATGGCTCCGGTTTTACCGGGGGTTTACTGACCTCCCGGGCCAATTTCTGGCTCGCTTTTCTTTTTCTTAGCAAGACTCCAAGTACGAAGGAGGGAGAGATTCATCTACGGGGGGAAATACCTTAACAACTACAGGGATTTTTTTTCTTTTTCTTAATAAATAAGACAGGGACGATCCCAGTTACCACTAGGCCTTCGCAAATTATGTGTGCACAAGGAAGTCAGCTCTCGCCTGCGTGGCTGCGTTCCCAGTCGGCCCAGGGAGAGCGACGGTAACGGAAACTTCGTCAAGAATATTTGAATTTTATTCTCTTTGTCTGGAAATTAAAAACAACTACGGCAGCAGCTCTTTCCCGGACAAATACTAGCCTAGGAAGTGCTCCGCTCGGATGTGGAGGTCTCCGTTATGCGTTTCCCCCCGCAGGCAGCCCGGGTTTGCAGCCGGCGGCAGCACACGGCTTTCCCCGCGGCAGGGCCTGCCGGGGCCCCGCTGCGCCCAGCCTCGGCCGCAAACGCGGCAGAAGAAAAAGGCTCTTTCCCTGCCCAGAGACCCAACATACCGGTGCCACTGGCAGCGAGTATTATTTTGAAAAGCGAGGTTTTTTTCCGCGTCAGGCGACTGGGTTTCTTTAAACTTGCCAATACCAGCCCCACGTCCTTCCTGGACACTAGGGATACCGGTGTATTTATGCAAATACATGCAGCAAAATGTTTATTTCACAGCTTTGCTGCAGTTTCCCCGCGTTTACAACCTTTAACCAATTACGCGATTAAAATAGACCCAGAACAATAGCTCCGCTTGCTCGTGCCTCCCTCTAGAGCTGGCGCTTTGCAGGAGTAGAAGCGTGCCTGGCTTGGTGGCGGGGACAGGGGAAGAGGAAGGGAAACGAAATTAACTAAACCCGCCGTACAAATCCCGACCCTAGGAACGGCGGTTCCCCCCGTGCCGGGTCCGTTTCCCGGAGCGGAGCGGTGGGTGCGGAGAAGGGCCCCAGCGCCGGGCGGGCACGGCGGCAGCCGGCGCCGGGCACCTCCCGAGGCCCCTGGATGTGAGTTTCCGAGCGGGGCCCCGGCTCGGTCCCTGCTCCGTCGGGAGCACGCTCGTTTCTCGGGCAGATAATACAAATTTGTCGTGTTTGTCGCAGCGGCTGGCACGTCCCTGTGGTTCCCTTCACGGAACCATCACTCAGGGGGACGTGAGGCGGTGGGGAAAAAATGACTCAGAAATCTTGGTAGCGATTTATACCTCATACCTCAGCCCTCTGCCTGCTGTTCCTAAAAAGGACTGCTCTCGGCCGTCCTCTCAGATACCGAGGACTGCAGGACCCCGCCGGGGAGCGGGAGAAAGGGGAGGGAGGGGAGAGGGGGAGATAAATTAAACCGTTTTACTGATCAGAGCGGACTTCTCTTCCCGTGGCTGTGGGGAACCGTGCGGCAGGCTCTGCCCTCGCCGCCTGCGGCCTCCGCTGGGAAACGCACCCAAACCGTGCGATAATATTTAGGGGGGAAAATGCCCTTTTTTCCGTTTACGCATGGTTTGGGACCACAGACCATTACAGCCCCACGCAAGGCCGCAAYATCTTTGCATTTCTCCGCTCGGCCGCCATCCGCGGGGGAGGCTAGGCCTGCTTTGGCCGCGGTTTGCATGGCGGGGCTGGAAGCCCCCCACCGGTCGGGAGTAGCCCTCGGGGCCGGCGGGGGCCCTGCGTGCGCCCCGGTCCCGTCTCCCTCCAGCCGGGCGGGCAGCAGACGGCTCCGGGGGGCAAAGGGCCGTGTTTGCCTGCAGCGATTCCCCTGCTCCGTAGCCCCGGCGGAGGAGGCACAGGAGAAGGTGAAGGCAGGGTCCTTCGAGGGGGCTCCCAGGGCCGGGCCGCAGCGCAGGCTTAGCCCGCAGGTGCAGCCGCAGTCCCCGCTGGCCGCTGCTTTGAGCCCGGCCTCGCAGAGCCCATGGCTGGCGGCCTCCGAAATGTCGGTGGCGGTGGCAGTGTGTGCAGGCGGCAGGGAGCGAAAACCAGGTTTTGTATCCGCTGTGCCATTCCCAGACCCCACAGAAACACCCAGCATAGGAGGAAGGACGGGGGAAAGGCGCAGGAGAGAGTTAATCCAGATGCGGAGAGGCTCTGAAGGTTACTGGAGGAGTGGATTACGAAAAGGATATCAGGAAGCCGATACATTTTATATTTTAATAAATTTGGTTTATTTGAATCAAATATCAATAGCAGAAGGTTAAATATATTTCTAAGATCTTTTCTTCAAATTTATTAAATTTATTTAATTTACTTAAGATAAGAACAAGAATTAAAATAGTTCAAGTGCACTTGTCTTGATTAGTAAAGCATTGTTAAATGTTCTCGCTTATTGGTATTTATTATTACGAAGTTTATGTCGTTTCCCGCAATCACCGTCTTTTAAGATTGAAAAAAAATTTATATATATAATTAGAA
This sequence comes from Oceanodroma leucorhoa, assembly GCA_030449065.1. Lineage (NCBI taxonomy): Eukaryota > Metazoa > Chordata > Aves > Procellariiformes > Oceanodroma > Oceanodroma leucorhoa. Next base: position 13,782,392 of record JASVER010000003.1, on the reverse strand, counting down.
ATGTATTGCTACAAACTCTGCATCAAATTTCCAAAAGAAGTAGATGAACTGTTAAATCTAGAGATTGTTCCGGATACGGTTAAAAACAAAACAAAACCACAAACAAGTGAAGCACCCGAAGCAGAGAAATGTCACGCGGAGGGACACAGGGTCACTTGTCCCATGGCAGGACCACGTACAGGGGGAGACGGGCCGAGATGTCGGGCTATGGCGGTGGTTATTTTTTATAACCTTTCACAAAGGCTTTTAGGGCAAAATTTAATTCGTCTGGCCTTCAGCTCTGTCTTCTTCCAGATCATGTGCTTCCTTTTTGGCCTCCCCTTCCTTTCCCTCCTGTCTGGAAGCGGGGAATTTGTCCTTGTTGTTCTCTTTTTTCCATTTCATCCTCCTGTTCTGAAACCAGATCTTTACCTGCCTCTCGGTGAGTCCTAGTGCGTGGGACACCTCGATCCTCCTCTTCCTGGTCAGATAGGGGTTAAAGAGGAACTCCTTTTCCAGCTCTAGAGTCTGGAATCGGCTGTATGTTTGTCTTCCTCTCCTCCTACCCGGTGCTGCTGTTTAAAACAAAAACACAGGGTTTTGGAGGTTGCTGTGGTCGTTCAAAACAAGGCGCAGGCAGGGAGCGAGGGCTCGAGTCCCTCTGGAAATCCCTCGAGAGAAGCCCCGCAGAAAAGCGGGGAGAGAAAGCAGAGGGCACGGAGGAGTCTAGAGCTTTACACATGAGTGCGGGAAAAATAGCGATAGCAGATGCACGCCTTAGCTGTCCCCCTGCATCGGGCTTTGCGGGACCGAGTTTACGGTGTCACTTTATTATCTGTTAACCGGCGCCCCCCGGCCCTGCACCCTTCCCGATCAGGCAGCAGCGGCGGGAGCCGGGCGAGCGTGTCAGCTGCGCCTCTGTGTCCGAGAGGCGACTTTAAGGCTGCTCTTGGGGGGGCAGCCGCCTTCTGCAGAGGTTTCTGTTTGCTTACTGTATCGCTTTATTATCGCAAGCCACCGCGGTGATAGGAATCGCGGGGAAAGAGGCAGGGAGAGAGGGAGGCAGAGGCAGGGAGCAAGAGGCAGCGAGAAAGAAGCGGGAGGAGGAAAAGAAAGTTTCAAACTCAGGCGTGAGATGGAAGCAAATTTTTGACTGCGTCCAACCTTGTGGTCTCATCCAGGGAAACATTTGAGCAGGAGACGAGCTCTGATTTAAGTGGTCTGGTTCCTCGCCAATATTAGCACTGGACGATTTACAGTCAGGATATTGTACCAGCTCGGCCTCTTGCTGTGTCGTAAAAATCTGCTGTCTCTGTAAGTTATCGTATCCGTAAAATTTAGCGGGCTCCCCGTGACAGGTAACCCCGCTGCAGGGGGCAGGAGGCGGAGGCGCGGCGGGGGGAGGAGGAGGCGGCTGGTAGGCGGCCGTGGGGCTCCCCCCGGCCGGGTGGTAAAAGTCCGAGGCCGCGCCGCCGCCGCCCCCCGCCCCGCCGGGCGCGGGGTGCGGGAAGCCGGCGGCGGCCGCGCCGTTCCCGTAGAGCAGGGCAGCGGCAGCGGCGGCGGCGGCGGCGGCGGCGTGGCGGCCGCTCACCTCGGGCGCGAAGTGACAGTCGTAGTACGGGGGATTGATGGGCTCCCCCGCCGCCGCCGCCGCTGCCGCCGCCGCCGCCTTGTACTTGGAGTACAGCGGGTTGACAAAGTAGGAGCTCATCGGGGAGGGGGCAGCGGCGGGCGGGGGCGCGGGCGCGGGCACGGGGCGCTGCTCCCGCCGCCGCCGCCGCCGCCGCCGGTGCCTCTACGCCGCGCTCATGCCGCCGCCGCTCGCCCGTGTGCTCCCCGCTCCTGCTCTCCGTGTATGTGGTGACCAGGACTGGAATATAATCGCTCTCAAAATGACCTGCCTCACTGCTTTTACTATTTCCTATTAGGCACACAGCAGCCCGCGCACACACGCACACACACACACACACACACACACACGCTCATGAGCTCAGGGGGGACTTTTGGCTTCAGTTTACATGTGCCGCTCCTCAGGCAAGAAAAAAACGCGGCCCAGCCCTGCCCGGATCCACCCCAGCCGCGGCGCCCCCGCTCCCCCCGCCGATGCGCGCTCGCCAGGAGCCGCCGAAACCCCCGCCGCGCAGGGGCGAGGCGGCCGCGCAGATCCCGCGCGATAACCGCGGGCGCGCTGCCCGGGGCGACGCCGCCCGGACTGCGCTGCCCAGGGCTCAGGGCCGCGGCTAAGCACTGAAGCGCGGCCTGCACCGCCGGCCGGGAAGGGCAGAGACCCGCCGAGGGAGCCGGTGCCCGGCGCAGGGAGCCGGGGGTGTCGGCGAGGGCAGCTGGGGGGTCCGAAGGGCGGCAGCCTGCAGCGGCCGGGCTCCGGTGCCAGCGGGCCTTGCGGGTCATTTCCTTGCAGGCGAGCAGAGCGCTGGGAAATGAGATGCACATTTACCCTTGACGCCGTGCACGCATGGCTGAGGCTCCAGGTTAATTGATACTTAATGGAAATCATGCCTATGAATATACTTTCCATCATTTCACCCTTGGTGAGGCAGAGAGAGGGAGGAAAAAAAATAATGTGTGGGTGAGCGGTTAGCACCGCTCGGGGACGCGGTCCGAAATAAGCGAGCCCTGTTCTCCGGGAGGAAGGAAGCAAGGCGCTGCCCGGCAGGCTCGGCGCTGCCCCGGCTCCTCGGGCCGGCCGCCCCCGCGGGGGCAGCACGGCCCGGCCGCCTGCGCGGGCCCCGCTCCCCGCGCTCCGAGAAGCGCCGTCTCCARTCCTCTCTTCCCCGCTTCGTCCTGCAGTGGGAACCAGCTTTTCAGACAGACACCCCCAGGATCTCCAGTCCGCCCTATTTTGAAAAAAGACGAAAAATGTAGGTGAAATATAATACGGGCCCCGCCAGAGCCACGTGTGACCGTCTGGTGTGGATTGACAAAAAATATTTGTGGCTACATAAAAGGCATCGCAGGTTCCTTCCCCATCACACCCCGCTCCCCCTACCACCACCCCCGCCTCCATGCCAAGTAACTCACTTTGTCTAGGTGACCAGCCTGGCTGCCCCGCATATGAGCGCCCGGACGGGCACTGGGCCCGCAGCGACACCCCCGCCCGGCCAGGGGTGCCGCGGCCCGGTGCACACGCCTTTGGGAAGCCGGCGGAGGCTCAGGGACCCCCGTGCTGCCCGGAGACAGGCGAGGGGGCGGGAGAGGCCCGGGGAGCACAGGGATTTTTGGTGCTACAAGGACAGCCAGCAGCAAAAGCCCACCACAAGAGAGCAGCGGGAAGGCAGGAGGACAGGCCAGGCCGGGCGGGAGCGGCGGCAGAGAAACACCGCCTCACCCTGCGGAGGGGCGCGGAGAGGCAGCGGCTGCTTCCCACATCCGCGCCGGGGCCCCCCGCCCCTCCGCATGTTCATTCCTCCGGGGCGCCAGTCCCACGGTCCAGCACCGCCACCCTCGTGGGGCTGCCGTGCCAGCGGCGAAACCGCGTTTCCCCCCGGCCGGGGGCGCGGAGAGCGGCGCGCGGCGCGCGGTGCGCGGTGCGCGGAGCGCTGCGCGGGGNGCGCCCTCTGGCGGCGCGCGGCGGCGGCGGCAGGCAGCGCCCTCCCGCCCCGCGCTGCCCGCGCTGCCCGCCGCTCTCCCGGCCCCGCCGCCGGCCGCTGGTTCCGCCAGAAACCCAAACGGCTCCACTGCGGGACACCGGCGCGGCCCTGCACTCCCCCGGCGGGGCGCTCGGTGGTGAGCGGTTCCTCCTTTGCTTTATGTTTTGGGTTGTTTTTCTTCCTTTTTTCTTTTTTTTTTTTTTTTTTTTTTTTTTTTTTTTTTTTTTTTTTTTTTTAATTTACAGTGCCATTTTTTTAGCACATTTCGGTGACCCTCTTTTATTTTTTTTGCCAGTGCTATAATTAACTACATACAAAGAATGCGCCCCGTTTACACATGGCAGCCAGGGAAGACGCCTCAGCTTTGAAGACCGCTGCTATCGCATTTTCGATCATGTTTCCCCACATATTACACCACGAATTCTCCATGTGTGGTAGTTTCAGAGCTATGCGTTTTTGTCTTGGACACGTTATTTTGTTTGCCCGTGCATTTATGTATTTATGGATTGATTTATGTAAACGAAAGTAAAGATGAATCTTTGTTCACCCCCCCCTTCATCACACATGCCTGTGAATTATTCGGTATAATGCGTGTGCGTGTGCACGCGACTGTGCCTATGTACATACATATATTAACAGAACCAACGGGTAGGAATTAAATTATTGTTCGGTTTGACACTAAAAGTAATTTCCATGGAAGAACCGCGTTTCGTCGTTCGAGRAGTTTGGTTTTCTTTCTGCCATTTTGAAATAAACGCACACAATATTAGAAATAGGTAAACAAAAAGGGGGGGGAAGAAAATATACAAGGTAAAACCTGTCAATCTGCCTGAGGTGGTGTGGGCTTGTTGGCAATTTCTTACCAGAGCCTCTGCTAGAATCAACATAATAGAGGGTTGTGTGGCAAGGATATTGTTTACGTGTTGTTAGTTATAGATCAGCCCCCTCCATGGTTATTTTCGAAAATATGGAGGCTAACATGGTAGGGTTCATCGCAGTAGAATATCCAATAACATGTACTTCAACAAATCAGTGGACTTTGTAAAATCTCTCAGTTTCGTGACCTTCGGGTCTTTTTCGAGTCTGTTGCCTTGGCCCAACGCTGACATACTGAAATTTATAGTCCAAGATTTTAAGACCTAGTTTGTCTGCATTTTTTGGCTTTTTTTCCCCTCTAACAAACACAAACATCAAAATAAGGTGGTTTCAAAGAAAAGCGCCATAGTATATCGTAAACTCATTAGGTCCAGACGTCTAGCCATCTCAATGGTTTTATTATACCATGGTTCTTCCTGTTTTAAAAGAATTATAGGTATCTTCTCGACAATGGATGGGAAGCAATGCAACACCTTTTCCTGGCACTGCATGCTTTTGCCCTTTTATTTTTTCTTTTAATAGAGGTAAAAAACATTAAGCACCAGGTCTCTCAGCTCTCCCCTTAATCTTGAATTAACCGAACTGCTCGTAAATATTTACGGGTCCTTCATTTTAATGGTTGCTCTTTAAACAAAGCATTTTTTTGCAATGAACTTCATCTCAATTATCTTGATAAAGTCATGTGTGTTTATAAATGCAGAAGGCATGAGACGCGTTGCTAAATGAGATCTCGCCAACAAAGCTGAACGTTTGGAAGCAGCCGTGTGCCCCCAGAGCTTCCCAACCTTCAGATTAAAGAGCGCAGAGGTTAGAAACGGCCAAAAACAAAAACAAAAACAAAAACAAAAAAAAAAAAGAAAAAGTTTCAAGCGAATAGGCATCATTTTGCTTCACTGGCTCTGGAGCAGCGGTGCGGAAATATTTCCTAAATTATCCCAAGAAATGGCTGATGTTGCAAAGACCGCTCGTACCTCGGGCAGCGGGAGCAGCGCGGCAGCAGGCGCACCTACGCGGCGCGGCCGGAGCCAGCCTCTCCGCCACTGACCTCCAGGAGCGAATGTCTGTTAGGCGAGGGGAGGAAAGTGATTTTCCTCCAGCCTTTGTGGCTGCCAGAGGTGCTGCTGCCCCGGCAGCGCGGCCGGGCTTTCCCGCGGCCCCGGCCCGGCAGCGCTTGGCCCTCGGCGGGCTCCGCGGAGGCTGCGCGGGGGCTGCGCGGTGGGGTCGGCGGCGCGGAGGGCATCGCGAGGGGCGCACAGATTTCTCCTCTCACCGCAGTGCTGTTGTTCGGTCACGGCAGACTTTATTGTGTAATAACTGACAACAATTACAACAGGTCCGTAGTTCGAGACACGGGGTGGTTAATTAATACAACAGTCACCGGGGGCAGGGACGCCAGCTAGCCTGGGGACCGGGAGACGTTAGGCCTATTGCGAATGGCTTCAAGGATGAGACAACCTCCTAACAGTGCACTAAAGGGGGGGGATAGCTTGTGGCCTTGCTGTGGCATCTATTGCGAAGGAGCGAAATTCAGACCTAGAAAGCAGAGGTTTTGGATAAGGTTTCCTCTTAGTAAATCGTGGACAACACAGCACCCCCATTGATTTAAGCGACTGTAATTTAATATGTATTTTATTATCGTAATTATAATTAATTTCCTTACCTTTATTTTGGCAAGGTAACTATCTAGACTAGATCACTTTAAGAAACATGTCAAACATTTAACATCAGATAGAGTTCCCAAAGCTAACGTGCACTCACAATATCATCAACCAAACGGTCTGGGAAGGAGGAGGGGGGGGATGAAGCGACTCTGCAAAACACGTTGGAGGGCAAGACAAAATTTCCCAAAATACCTGACATAGACCACGTTTCACTTCTATCTTAAAAAAAAGAAAAAAAAGACCAGATTGATTTAAAGTTCCTGGGGTGGGGGGGCGCGGGAGGAGGAGGAGAAACGTATGGGGAGCTGAGGGGGCAGAGGAAGAATAAAACCAAAGCAAAAACAACAACAACAACAACAAAAAAAAAMCAACCAAAAACCCTAACCCAAAACAAAACCCCAAAGCCCCAAACTCAAAACTAAAGCAATAATCCCCAACTGCTTTTCTACCCCAGCGTTAGTCTCCTTTATTGCCTTTCTCCTTGTTCATCTTTTTCATTTTCATTCTTCTGTTCTGAAACCAGATTTTGACCTGTCTCTCTGTGAGATTTAAAATCCTAGCTACTTCGTAACGGCGGTCTCGGGTGAGGTACATGTTAAAGAGAAATTCCTTTTCCAGTTCCAGAGTTTGATACTTTGTGTAGGGACAACGCTTTTTCCTCGTTGAACGAGCGTGGATCCAGTTTGCTGCAGGGTTATCTGGAAGAAGGGAGGTATATAGGGAACGGGGGGCGGGGGGGGGGGGGGGGGAGAGAAAGGTCGTTAAATTAATTTAACGAAGGATGGACTGTTTTCACAACTTTGGAGGAATTATCATAAAAGCCTTAATGCCCCAGTCTGTTTACTGTACAAATGATGTCTTGATGGTAGGTGGTTATGTGGAGTCTTTTATGGGTGCTTGTTGCTGCTTGCGCTGGGGTAGGCGTCTAGACGTTTTTATAGGTTAGTAAAACTATCAGTTTTGCACATTCGAGCCTTACAGGTTTCGGCAATAAATCAAAGGGGCAATTTCTTTCTCTTTCTTTCTTTCTTTCTTTCTTTATTTATTTATTTATTTCTCTCCCTCTCTCTGCCCCTCTCTCTGCCTCTCTCCCTCTCTCTCTCCCCCCTTTTCTTTCTTTCTTTTTTTTTTTTTTTTACTTACTTGGGTCAAGTTGCTGCTGTTTCTCCTCCTTCAGATCGCTGCTCGGGCTGGGGTTGTGGCTGCAGGCGGCGGGGTCCTTGGAGCTGCCGGCAGCCGCCTTCTCCCGGGGCTCCTGGAGGAAGGAGCTGCACGTGTACTCGGGCACACCGATCCCCTGGGACTCCCGGGACGAGGAGCACTCAGTCCTTTTGGAGGAGGAGGAGGAGGAGGAGGAAGACGAGGAGGCGGCTGCTCCCGTCTCCGGCTTTATCCCGTAGTGGCGCCCGTTGGAGGAGCCGGAGCTGGACGCGGAGCCGCCGCTGCCGCCGCCGCCGCCGCTGCCGCCGCCGCCGCCGCCGCCCGGGAAGCCCGGGAAGGGCTCAATCCAGGAGCGCACGTAGCGGCCGGCGTCGGCTGCCCCTAAGTGGGGCTGGTGCATGTAGGGGTGGTAGATCCCGGTCATTGCCGCAGACGGCTGAGGGTGAACCGTGGACCAGGAGGTGGAGAACACGGTGGATTTTGGTGCAAAGCTACAGGAGGAAAAATCTGAACTCTCTGCAACACCTGATGGCCTGGAGGTCGCACTGTGACCTCCCTGGACGAATCTACTCCCGTAAACTTCTTCGCTTTCATGGCCTATGAGAGAATCGACATAATAGTTACTTATGGTGCCACTAGACGACATTTTAGGCTCCCCTCTTAGTCATATAAAAGGTTACACTGTTAACTGTATATGATACCCTCCCGGAGAACAATCGTAGTATTTTGCAGACTGCAACCCTCAACCATTGGTTGCGGAGCCCACGTGATCATATTTACCAATACTGCGAGTAAATCAATCCGCTAAACTGGGGCTGCTGTGATTAAAAAAAAAATCATCATCAACAACGGCCCCGCACAGCGCGCCGCGCCGGCTGCGCGCCCGGACCGCGCCGGGGCCGCCTGCCCGCCCGCCTGCCCTGCCTGCCCTGCCTGCCCTGCCTGCCCGC
>JASVER010000003.1:13734110-13767723 GCA_030449065.1 Oceanodroma leucorhoa | reverse complement strand
CGCCGCGCAGCCTCCGCGGGCGCGGAACCCCCCGGGTGGCACGGCGGGCGGAAAAACGCGCCTGCCCGTCATGGCTGCTGTAAAAGCTCCGCTTCTGACAAGTGCGGGGACAAAAGGTTGCGGGATTTATTAATGCGTATTAGGGAGAATCAGGGGCGATCAATAAAAGCCTCATCTACATTCTTGGGCTACTTGGCAATTTTCTTGCTTCTGAAGCTTTTTCAAGAGTTATACCCTCTGTTGCCGCGCACGGGAAGATATTTTATTAACAAATCAATCGAGACTTTGTAAAGGATAAGATTAATAGTTAAGATTTAGCATAATGGCGTTCGCGTTATGAATTATTGAAAATTATACTATTGATTTTTTTCCTCGCTGCTAACCGAGAAGGTCAATTTTTGTTTTAACACAAATCGTCAAATATTAAAAGCTAGACTTTTGTCATAACTCGAGTTTTATAGGGAGGCTACATTCCTAAAATTATTTTACAATGCTCTCTCCCGACCGCCTGGGAAAAAAGAAAAAAAAAGTGGGTTTTTCACTTGCCCTGGAAACTGAAAGCATCATAAAGATAATTTCTCTTTCTGTAGTATTGCTCATTAAAAAACATACAGCAACTCATATCCTCACTGCAACTCTTCGAGCAACTTTTTCTTTTTCTTTCCTTTCCTTTTTTTTTTTTTTTTGAAGAAGAATGACAAATGCATCTGTACTATATATAAAAAAATAAATACCGAAGGCAACAATAACTGTCTACATGGCAAATCAGATTTTTCCGTCCCAACATTTTAAATGTGTTTTACTGTTTTTCCCCCTCTTCGTACCCATATTTACACCCGCAGCTATTACATTTTAAATAGTGATGGTACAATTTGTTTACTACTCTTTTTCCTTTCCTTCTTTCTTTTTCTTTTCTCAAACTGGAGTATTTCTTATCTGGGACTAATGCTGTCGAGGACTCTTATCCAGACAAAGTGAACTTGTTGATAATTTTTGTTTCGGATTCATCCGCCTGTTTATTTTGGGCCTTTCTACCATCAAAACACCCTTTCAGATCCCCAAGAGCGGGCAGCACGTGAAAGGATTTAAAAAACTGTAAATGCGTCTTTCGCACAGCTGAAAACATGCGTTTTCCACCAGCGTGGATTTGAATTTTCCCCTGTTTCCTGGCATTTGGGTGTTTTGCACTTTACCGTACACTTTACGCTGCTGGAAACAATAACCCTATTTAAAATTTCGCTGTGGCAATGAGACAGACCTTTTAAAACCTTATCGCAGCTGTTCAAATACAACATCATTGTCAGGTTAAGAGCCAGTGTCTTTTATGGCCGCAGTCTCCAGCTTCTGGGTTGCCGGAGAGTTTAAATATTACCTTCGTAACACTCGCTGCTTTCAAGATCTGTCCGCAGCATCCCCTGCGCCTGGCGCAGCCCCCTGCCCTCTCCGGGCACGCTTCGCCGCCACCGAGGGTTGAGCAAGGAAACGGGCGCTTCGGCGAGATGTCTGTTTAAGATCATTATCAGAGCCATTGCTAAGATTTGCCTGCGCCGGGAGAGGAGCTGCGGCGGAGCCCACGACGCTCCCTCCGAGCGCCGCATTCCCCCCCTCGCTTTCTAGCAATTTCCTCCTCTTCAACAACAGCCCGGACAACCCACAGAGTTTAAAGAAACAAAATACTATTTTCCTTGACGCAGTTTAAGACTCGACTGTTAAATCTAATCAGGAATTTTATGCCCATCAAATGGCTCTTTCATAATCTTTATTTACACTTTAAGAAAAGGGGGTCCCAGAAATATCCCAGCTGAAGTATTAGCCCGGAGGTTTGCAGCGGGTTTCGCCCAACAGTGAAGTTAAAACAAAAAGCAAATGCTGAGCTGCTCCCCACGCCAGCCTCGCTGGTGCTAGGGAAGCTCACTCCTTGGCTCCTGATTAGACATGAGGGCTCTTTGATTTTTTTAATTGAAAATATGAATTTCTTGCATGTCACTACACGGAAACTCAGATGATGGCTGTGATGATAATGATTTAAATATCGTATTCAGGACTGGCGAACAGCTCCGTAAGACCCTTCGCTCACGATAAATCATGAGGGTTTTTAAAAACGGGCAGCAATTTTTTATTGAAAATGAAGAGTAGGAAAGTTTAAGTTTGATGTAAATAGAAGTTGAATAAACATGTGAGAGCCACTGGGGACCTGGGGACTTAGRCTCTGGGCATTTAATGTCACTCTTGTTTTAAATCATATTAAAATGGAATCAAGTAATTAACATTAATAAATAAATCAATATTGTGCAATAAATGAGATATACAATCTACATTAATATAAAGGTTTTGCTCTCAGAGCCCCATATTTTTCCGAACGAGGGAGGAAAAAAAAAACCCAACCAATGGGTCCAGGCAGATGTAAATTACTGTTTGTAATAAAGCATAGGTGGACATTACAGTTTTCTCCTCTAGCAAATGTCAGGACTAAAAACTTGAGGTTACCAGACGTGGCAGCGGGGCTTAATTTTCACTGCCTTATCTTTCACTAAACCTTATTACTGGTGATATGATTTTTTTTTTTTTCTCGGCTGTGCTGAGGATTCTCATAGTTGCAATTTGCTGTGTTTGTGTCTCATTACGGGAGGGGGATGGGAGAGAGGTACGAAAGAAGCTAGATATTTTGCAGATGCCTTCAGTAACAAAGGTATTGCGAGAAATACATTATTTAAAAAACAGGCTGGAACCCAGGAAGCTTTTAGTAAAATTCCTTTCATTTACTCGATTTCAGCATTTTGTTTAGGTTGTCTTTAAACGCGCGGGTTGTATATTTTATGCCACACTGTTATATTGCAGGGAGATTGAAGAATACTTTTTATTTAAGGGAAAAAAAAWTTGGCTACGATATTGTGTTCTTTCTTCTTTTAATAATGCAACTGTCACGTTGCCCAGATTTCTATGTGCCATATTTTCGTAGAAAGAGTCGGCGTCTGGGCAGAGGGCTCAGATTCCCTGGATTTTTTTGACCGAGGGCGGGGGGGTGGGGGTGGGGGAACATACTGATGACATTATGCCTTTTCCTAAATATGAAAGCTTATAAAATAAACAAAATAGCACGCTGGCCGTTTCTTCAAAGGTGTTATTTCTGAGCGTGGGGATCGCACAGTAGCACTGACTGTAYTCCCAGCTTCGCTCCAAGCCTCAGCCCTTCCTCTATTGTATTTCTATATTTCTCTGGACACAGAAGTGCATATCTGGTATAATGAGATTTTAGCGTGTAGATTGGTCGCCGATTCTACCCTCAGCCTCGGTATTTGGGCTGCACATTTACCTTTCGGCAGATTCCCGCCGCATTTGTAGTTTAATCAGAAAATAACCAAATGCCCTTTTCGTTCTCCTTAAAGGACAAACTCGAAGACATTTGGAAATAGCTCACAGCCTTTTCTGTCTAAAGGAATAAAAAAGAGAAAGGGGTGTAAAAAAAAAAAAAGAATAGAAGATATTATAGACTCGCACAGAATCATCACATTTATGCGATGATYCAAAAAAGAAGAAATCGGCGTTTCCATATTCCGGTGTATTTTTTTAAATTAACAACAAACCCTGGCCCCCATTACTCGTTCGCATTCGCTGGGATCGGCCTCACTGTAATTGCGAGGGGTTAAAGCACCTCGTATGAAGCCTGATGAGGTTGGGACTGGTGTGGGCTCTCACAAGGAGCACTCTCACGCCAAGAAAAACAAACAAACACAAAAACTTCACTAAACGTTTCCCTCTCGAAATGGGCATCTCCACCGAGAGACCAGGGGATTTTCCTTCGGGCTCCGGCTGCGCCTGCAAGGGGCACCTTTGGCGTCAGGGACCCCAAGGATTTCAGATTGTACAATGCCATTTTATTACCGACGGAAAGGCTATTTCTAGGAAACTGTTAACAATGAACTTCTGGGGAAAAAAAAAAAAAAATCAACCCAACAAACCAGCGGACAAAATGCCAACAAAAGCTTTCATGAGAGACAGGGCTTTAAAAAATGTGGAATATGGCTGAGCCAACGTKAAATAGATTTCGATGAACTCTGCAAATAAACAGAAAGCAGCGAAGCCCTTTCTTTGCTCAGATTCTGACCAAAAGTGCGCACTGGAGGGAAAAAAAAGAAAACAGAAAASCAGAAAAACGGAACATGCTCGGTCACTGGAGAGCGTCCAGGAAATTCATAAGCTTCGCTTTAATTTTCTAATCTCTAGTTTCATTTTAATAGATCTCCATAGTACGTTTAAGGAGAGGGATTTCGTTCAGCAATGCCTTGGCAAGGTGATGTTCGGATATTAAAAATATCTTCTTTTTGCTTTAGTCTCTCTATCTCTCTTTAAAAAAATAAGCGCTCTCAGGATCTAACGTTAATCTTACTTTTATATAAAATATGTTTTTAAAATTATGCTTTCTGTACCTAGAGGTTTATTTAAGAAAAACCTCGSATAAGAATCGAAAGATAAACTGTGGAAACGCACGGGTTTTATATCACTTTTGTTCCGTCCGCGTTAAGGCTGTTCTTAAAGAAGTAAATAGATATTCGTTCTAGGGAACGAATTCTGAATATCACTTTTTTTTTGTTTTTTCTTAAAATTATAGGCTTTTTTTAAAGCTCAGATGCATTATAAAAGATTACGATCCCCCCCCCGCGCCCCAATATTTTAAAGTAGCATATTTCTCCAGCACGTCATGGTTATGGGTTATTTGTTTAATAAATCTTTTTGATGCTTTATTTTCTCATTTGGAAGGCCCTGAAATCTTATCGTTACTTATATATTAGATATTTTATTAGCAGTGGAATTATTATTAGGGGGAAAATAGACTTGAGCACCGGGACGGCGGTGGGCATTACAGGACACGGGCGCGCCCTCTTGTGGCCGCCGGCCGCCGAGCACCGGGAATTTCCTCCGCTGCCAGCGCCTTTTTCCTCAGCTCGATTTGCTCTCACTCATGGGTTTCTTCCCTTCTTTTTAAGTAGAAACTTAAAACTGCTATAATTGAGCATTTATGCAAGATTAATGCTAGGATGTTTCCGTGTCCGCGGCCCTCTTTTGCGGTGTCTTAGCATTTTAAAGGCGTATTAATCCGCTAAGATAGACTGTTAAAGAACTGCAGAACAGAAAATCAAACGAYTCGTTCTCGCCCTGTGGATTAAGGCTCGGGAGAGACGAGAGAAATTTGCTATAAGGTCAGGCGAAATGCTCTGAGAATTTCCCCGCGACGTTGCGCATTTCTAATTAATGGGCTTTGTGGGGAAACGCACATCCGCAGAAAAGCGACACAGAAATAGCATCTTTCTCCTAAAATTACGAAGCATTTCCTACAGCCCCCGCATTTTTTTTGAGCGAAAAACCTTTTTTTCTTTTTTTTAGAGCTAAACAAAAAAGAGATTTGGGGAGAATTCCCGGGGCGCGGACGAGAAAGGCGAGGGAAGCGGAGAGCCCACCGTGCTCCGGCTGGAGGGGACCAGAGAAGGGCACCCTCCCTGCCACGCCGCGGAGAGGCTCACCTCGACCCAGCCGGGATTTTCTTTGCGTTATGATGCATTTGCTAATATGGCCAGCTATGTGGTAATAAGTGTGTGTGTGTGGTTGTGCGTGTGTGTGTGAGAGAGGGAGGGAGGAAGACAGAGAGAGAGAGAGTGGGTGGTGGTTGAAAATAACAGAGGAACCTTAAGGCGCCTAATTATTCAGAAAGGTTAAAGGTGATGACCTTGACATTTTGGAAGTTCAAAGGCATACACTTATGTTTTTCTTGCTAAAGGGTTTAAATTTTTTTTTTTTAGTCATGCCTCCCTCCGTTTCCATTTCTCGCTTTTTTGAATTCTCGGGCTTTTCCTGACTTATTTGGGCACTTTTGCCTTCTCTGCATGCGAGCGTAGCGAGAACCTCTTCGTCCTATTCAAAAAAGGCAAATTCTTTTCTCACTCCTCGCCTTTATTGCACATTGCGGAAATCTCTTTTTCACCCACCAGAAGGTGTATAATATAACCCAATTAAGCTGTTTAGAACCTCGAGTTTTATGGTGTTGTCTAGACAGTTCAAGGTTTTGTAAACAGCCCAGCCAGGTCACGCAAGATAAAGCGGCGAGGAGTGGAGCGGACCGCCGCCGGCTGCCGGCCCCCGCGCAGGGCCCACCGCCGCCGGGGCAGCGGGCTGCGCTCCGGCCGAGCGCTGCGCCCCGCTCGCCCTGCCGAGGGATGATATTTAAGAGATCCACCCCTCTGCCTCAAAAGTTTTTTTCTTTTTTCTTCCCCCCCCCGCCTCCCCACTAGTGCCAATTTTTTATAGCTCACTCCTGTCTGAGTCGCTCCGAGCCCTCGGACTTTCTGCCTTACCCTTCACTAACAAGTAAACAGTCATTGGCGTTGGGGATTCTGGGCTTAATGGGAGCCTGACCAGTTAAAAAAAAAAAAGCCTTTTTCGTTGTTTATAGTAATCRTAGCACCATCAGAAGTGATGGTCTGCAGACAGCCATGTTGGCTCTGCCTCACAGCGAACAGGGAAGGTTACGCATACCTACAAAGGGAGAGTTAGACATCTAAACTATTATTTATTTAAAATGCATTTAAAATAACCCGACTAGGCTTCCTCCCGTTATTATTTAACTGAACTTGGCTCTAGCCCGGGAAACGCTAGGATCCTTCGGAGATGGAAATCCATWGAGTGCACGGAAGTTATATCCTTAACTTTACTAGAAACCATTTATTCACATGAAAAAGACAGTGGCCCATGCTTTTGGATGACAATAGAAACATATATATATATATTTTATATATAGCGAACGTACATTTACCATCTCTTAAATAAACCGCATTCACTTAAAGGGAGGAAAGTGTTATCCTAGCTCAAAAGCAACAACAGAGCCCCCCCGAACTCAATGAATTGTAAGCAAAAACTACCAGACACACTGCAGGTCCATTGCTGGTACTGTGGGAGAGGAAAAAAAGCACCTTTGGCGAGAAACACTTGAGAGTGGACAGTTGGATTTACTCTAGTTTCCCCTTATCAGGAATCTGCTGCGCCAAGCCCCGAAATCTCCAGTGGCCATTCAGTGTGTGGAGTTGCACATGAAAATGAAACTTTGAGTTCCGCAGGGTGGATGTGTCATGTAAACCAATTTACTTTTGCATTCAGATGGCAGGTCAGAGAGACCGAGATATTTGTTTTTCTTCTTTCTTCCTTTTCTCTTGCTCTCTTTTTTTAAAACTTTTTTCATTTATTTTTCTTTCTTTCTTTCTTTCTTTCTTTCTTTTTTTTTTTCAAAACAAGGGATTCCCAGTGAAATATTGGAGTCGATCTCTGTTCAGTTTCTTTTCTTTCATCCTTCGATTCTGGAACCAGATTTTAACTTGCCGGTCAGTGAGGTTGAGCATTCTGGACAACTGCAGTCTTTTCTCTTTGTTTATGTACACGTTGAAGAAAAACTCCCGTTCCAGTTCTCTTATCTGATATTTGGTATAGGGACACCTCTTTTTCCTTGATCGCTGGGGAATTGCTGAAATTCAAGAGAGAAGAAACTGATTTATGCTGCTGCTACGAACATGCTCAGCTAGGAAGAGATCAGAGACTTTGACAATACCCCATTGCCTGGAAAGCAGCCCTCTAGCAGTTCAAAAAATATTCCTGGGGCTTTTACTCTCTGGGTGACTTAGCAAAAAAGCGAAATTTCCCAACTTCTCCTTAAAAGAGAGCACTTCGAGCAATACAGAGAGATATTTAAATGGGCTGGAAAAATTCCAAGTTTCTCAAACTCCTCYCACCGCCCCCCCCCCCGCCCCAAACAAACGAAGACCTTAAGCTCTAAACCGAAGGCAGCTCTGAACATTACCTGTGAAATCTCCCCGTCTCCCCCCCCGCCAAATCAACAATTTAATAACAATTAATATCCTCTTCCAAGAATACCTTAAGCCCACCTAAATTGGTTTCCTATCGTAAACACGCTTTACAACGGTAAAGGAAATCTTATAGGATATATAAAATCCTTTGGATGCTTATAAAATTGCACATAAAATGCGGCTTGACAAAGTGTTGGCCTTGTACTCTTGCCCCCAATTTACTACTGATACCTACCTGAACTGTTGCTCTTCTCTGCAACAGCCTCACCAGAAGGGGAATCGGCGCTGTTTGCTGGTGTCACTTTCTTCTCTTGGCTGGAAGGTGTTTTACTGCAAGTGCTGTTCTGGGCTTTCAAGTCGCCCTTGTCCGCGTCCCCCTCGCCCTCGGAGTGCTGCTGGTACGGGGGTCCGGGGGCTGTCTCGTAAAACTGGTCGAAGCCTTGCGGCAGGATGCCGTTCCTCCCCACCGAGCTGTAGAAGTTGGAGGCGGCGGGAGACGGTCCGTGGTGGCCGCAGACAGGGTCCGTTTTGAATAACATTTCCGTCCTCCTGTTCGCAGGCTGCAGAAAGTCTCTGTGCATCACTTCTTCAGCTGAGTAATAAGGAGCATAACTGCCCCTATACTGCCATTTGCTGCGCTCTAATCCGTATTCCCTGAATGCTACTTCGCGCACAGGTTGAACATGAGGTAAATTAGAAGAATAAGGAAAAGTCATTTGACAGGACGACGATTGCGACAAAAAAGAGGGTTTCGTCGAGAAATCTGAGGGTGAGACGTAATAAGCGCACCCTGGCAGATACATATTGGATGTGCCGTGACTGCAATCGTCAAACTCAGTCATGTCTTCCTTTTTGCGATTGCAAGCAACCAGGAGGCTTCAATGCATTGAACAAGATCCATCTATTGCACAAGAGGCTTTGGACAGGATCAACTAAGAAAAAATCCCCACCGTGTGCTGACGTGCAATTCATCTTGATTGATTCTAGTGGTAATTATGTCACGTGACGCGATGTAGAAATGTCCTTATATCTATATCAGTCCCTCGGAAAGGCTCCTAAGATCTCTCCAAAGAGCCCTCCCAGCACGGGGAGACGAGCGCAGCGTTTGTACAAATATAGACGCTTTTTCCCCTCATCCTTTCACCAGGCGATGAGATACACGTAGGTGGTGCGGCTAATCACCTGGGGCCGCGCCGCCCGGGCAGGCGCCTGCCCACCGCCGGAGCCCGGCGCGGAGCCCCGCGGCGCGCAGCCCCCCGCCCGCATCGCCGCCCAGCCCGCCCGGCCGCCGGCCCTCCGCGGGCAATGAGGGGGGAACACAGACGCCGTCGGGGAAGGTAGCCCTCGGAGCGCGGGGTGCGGGCTCCCGGCCGGGCACCCTCGGCCGGGAAACGTGATCGCTCCTCGTTAGAGGGAGCGGTGCTGGCCGGCCGCCGCTCACGCAGATGATGAGCGGGTGATGGTTCGTTCACTCAGGAAAGCCAAGTCCCATTCACACGCTCGAACGTACGAGTGGATCTGCCCGCCCGGCTCCAGCAATCCACAGTTGGCATCAAAACCGGTCACGAAATGTAAAGCCTGAGTCCCGATCACCTCATTTTCCCTCGCCCAAACACTGCGCGCTTGTGTAAGGGCGCCAGAGACAAACTGAAATGAGAAATACGCAAACAGACCATCTCTCAGGAGCCGGTTTTATGAAAAGGAGACACTTTCGGGCTCTTCTGGAAAGCAAAGGGCTAGGGCAGGAAGAGAAGTCCACCAAGCACGGTTTCCTTGGGAAGCAGAGCAGCACACAAAGTGACCTCTGTTCCCGTGCCTCCAACTCCCACCAAAATGTTCATTTTCATTGGAAGGGAAAAGCAGGGTTGGGAGCGGGCGACACGCACAACACCCGCCAGCCCCGCGACCGCCCTGCCTTCGAGGGCTCATTTTTGTCAATTTTCTTTTTCTCCTTGAAATATGATTTTACATAGACGAGCACAAACCGTGTCACAAAGGCTGAAAAGAGAAGAGAATAAATAATACGCGCCAGCAATAGCCCTATGCTCAAGCAATTCCTCATTCCAGAAACCTTTGCCAGTTCTCTATGGGAATGCCTTTTTCCGCCACGGTACAGCATAGCCAGAGTAGCCCCGCCACATGCCGCTCTCCAAATAAACCCGAAATCTGGGCGAGCTCTCCACGCCGAGCAGGGTCGTCCCCTGCCACTCAGGCGATCCCCGGGCGCTCCGGCCAGGCGGCAGGCCCCAGATCACCTCCAAAAAGGCAGCCTCCAAGTCCCACAGCAAGCAGAGAGCCCGGTAGGTAGGGAACCGGCCCCAAAGCGCCGCGGGCAAGTGAGGGGGAAGCCCGGGGGCGCCCCGGCTCTGCGAGGCGCCGGTGCCCGCGAAGGGCTCGGCCAGGCGCAAGGCTGCGCGCCCCGCGGCCCCGCCGCGACAGGCGCTTCCTGCGCGCCCCCGGCTCCGCGCTGCGGAGAGGCTCCGGGGGCGGGAGCCCCGCAGCCCGGGCTGCGCCCCGCACCCTGCCCCCCGCCCCGCCGCCACCGGCACGGCCCTTTCTGCAACCCCCGGCCCCCCAGAGCAGACGAGGGCTGCCCAAGGGGCTTCCACACCGCAGCCCAGCTTGCCCCTTCTGAAAAGCAAAAGACCAAAGCCAGGCAAATAAGATGAAACTCATTCCTTCTCCACCCCCACCCCCCCACCCCCCCTTTCTTTCCTTTTTTCTTTTCTTTGTACAGTGTGGTATTTTTTTGCCTTAGTGCCTTGCTCGCAAACCACCTCAAACACCACACATTGCTCCCAGCAGATAGACGCTCGCAAGGTATCACTAGAAATCAAGGCACAAAACCACCATTCCCTGCCTTTATCGGTAACTTTCTAGCCTTCTCCATTCTGCTGCAACACATGAACAACCTCCTAAAAATGATGCCTGCGCAGTTAAAATGGCTCCTGTGTCACTTACCACCCTGAGCTTGCAGCAGAGCAGGGCAGGGATCCGTTTGGATTGTGCCCCCAGGTTTCTGATCGCCTATCTCATCAGGAGAGATGGCTCTGGGAACCTATGGAGCTTCATTTTCTTTACCGTTCAAACAACTCATTACGCCTTAGCCAGAATCCTTCACCTTCCTTTCGATGCAGCAAGCCTAGCATCAATTAAATTTTGGCGCAGGAGCCAACCGGTTTCAACTAATTCAAGTTCAAAGACATGGCGACGATTTGTTAATACGAAAACAGCCCTTTTAGGAAACAGTCCCTTAAAAAGCGATCTAATTTGGGGAATGTGAGTCCAATATTGCAGCAGAGACCCCGCTGGAATAAGGCAGAGCTGGGGGTCCCCGCCTGCCAGAGCATTTTCACCCTGGGGTCGGTTCCCAGCCCAGCCCTGAGCATTACATATCCCCCCCCTTCTTCTTTTTTTTTTTTTTTTTTTTTTTTTTTTTCCTTACGCAGATTAAATAGCACCGAAACATAAATGCACATCATGGACACAGTCAGGCGAATACTTTACCGTTAGGCGTCTTGAAACATCTGCAACCGTTGCCTGGAATTACCAAGTATTCAGGTCCAAGTGACATTTCCAAAAGCCCTCCGTGGAAATTAAGGCGACTTGCGTATCATTCGGGTTTAAAAATACACCCAGTCCGGCTGGAGAAGATGCGGTATTTTTGTGCCACCCAAGATAAGACACTAACTTGACCTTAACTTTGTTATGGCGCCCCTAGTATCTGGAGAACGTGAACAGACACTGTCTGGCAGCTCTCGTAAAAACCGACTGGAGAAGAGATTCTGAGTCATTTCATTTATTGCCACTACAGTTCTGCAAGAAAGCTTTTCCTCCCTGCCAAACTTTAATTATTTATGCTCTTTTAGGAAGCACAAAGGCATCCAGAGCCATTCCCAACGAGCCGAGTTGCGCTTGCAGCCTTATCAAACGAGGAGGAATGGAGAGCCCCCTCGGAAGGGCTTTATCACGTTTAGGCTGCGGTCGGAATGCAAAGATGTTTATGTTGGAGTAAATAAAGGGATGGATGGTCGCCTGCATGCTGCGGGGGGACGCGGGCGTGGGCGCAGCACGCGGGTGCCCACTGCTCCCCCCCGCACCGCATGCACCCACAAAGCCGGGGCAAGGGGCGAAATACAGCTGGAAGGACACCCGAAATAATCCAGCCGGAGGGCGTGGGGTACATCCATCTCACTCGGGTGCATCTCCTGCACGCCCACCCGGCGTGCCGCACACGCGTGTGCACACATGTGCCCACGGGGCGGCTGAGGCGGGTGTGCGCAGGCAGAGACGCACAGRCAGGGCGCGCCCCGTGTCTGCAGCTCTGCCACACGCGTGTGTGCCTCCCCATACGCCCGGAACGCCTGTCGTCGCCCGCTGCTTCAGAGGAACAGCTGAAACCTGGAGCATGGGCACGCGTGAAATCATGCATCATTTTCTCCCGCCTATGTGTCTCTGCACAGTATGCGCCCGCAAATATGTACGTCTGTGTCTGCACACGCACGGTTACACACAACGGACGCTGCTGAAATAAGTGCATCTATGTATATACAGGCACACACACACGCATAATACACTTACTTTTGCATCACATCGCATTTTATATCCTACCTCCTCTGTTTTTTCTCCTTTCGTGGGCGATTTAGACTAGAAGCTTTACAGTAAGCCATCGTCGTGGATCAGATACTTTTAATAAATCATACATTGTCTTTCACATCTTTTCACCCGAGGTTCCTCTTCGGATTTCACATCACCCATGTAATAAAGGGACTGGTTGTACTAGGGCGGGTTAGGACAAGGAAGGACGGCATAAAGGGTCCATTTCTCRTGGACTGTAGCCGGCTGAATAGTATTCCAGGAGGGAATAAGAAAAGGGGCTTTATCTGGTTTCTGCTTTTCTCCTGGCTTGCATCATTGGGGTTGCTTCTAGTTTTTTTAATTAGGGAAATGCTACTGAATGAAGAGACTTTTATTGTCCGCAATGCGCCAGCTCCCAGTACAGGGGCTGAATGCCTAGAAGATGTGGAGGGACCCAGGAGTGGTGCCTGTGGCTGCTGTAGGTGGCTAGGTGTGCATCCCCTTCCCTCGGGGACTTCTCACCCGGCTCTGCTTCGCCTCCGCTTTTCCACTGGCAGTCACCCCGCCATGAGCGAGGTAGGTTTTTGTCTGCATTGGGCAATGCGGTAAGAGTGGCCATTGTGGACAGCGAGAAATGCGCCTCCAAGTTGCGTTGGTTTTCCTCCTCCCTCCCGAAACACCACCCGAGCGTTACCTTTGGGGCTTTCTGGAAGATGGCTGCATTTCTGCCCTCCTAGAAATCCGGCATTTACCTCCAAAATCATCTGGACCACTGTGCCCTTGCGAGCAGTACTTGCAAGCAAATAAGTGGGTAGGAGCAAAGTTCAAATATGCCTCTTTATGAAATAATGAGCAATATCCCCGTGTAAATAGGTAGCTGCTTTGTGCCGTTCCTTGTGGTTGTTTAGCCTTGTTGCATACGCCCCGAACAACCATATCTGAGCCTAATTTATATACCAGAAAATAACGCAGGCTCCRCCAGTGTGGTTATTTACTGTTGGGAGAGGCAACCCAAGGTTTTGCGTGTGGAAACGCCTCTTC
This sequence comes from Oceanodroma leucorhoa, assembly GCA_030449065.1. Lineage (NCBI taxonomy): Eukaryota > Metazoa > Chordata > Aves > Procellariiformes > Oceanodroma > Oceanodroma leucorhoa. The sequence goes on along the minus strand of JASVER010000003.1, from coordinate 13,754,257 downwards.
ATTAGAAACAGATTAAGGTGGAAATTGCAGCCAAAAGGCGTTTTAATCCGGACCTAAAATTCCGTGAAATTTTTTAAAATTTATTTTCTGAAGTATCAGACCAAGGCAATATCTAACATTTCCCCTGGCTCTGCAGCTCCGGACAGCCTGAGTGCTCTGGTGCTGCAGAGGCTGGAGGCTSCCAGCAGAGAAAGCCTGTCAGCAAGATGTGGGGAAAATCGATGTCATTCTCGCCCTAAAACGATAATCAAACGGCTTGGGCAGTGCTCCCAGCCCCTCTGGTTGGGTTATCCTCTGAGGACTATATCTGGGAAAAAAAAMCGAAAGCGTTCCCCTTTTTTCCCCATAAAAACCTCTGCAGAAACGGCCATGGGGACAGTCTCACAAAATAATCAAACCCACCAAAACCTCCGTGCTCTCCCCTCTCCTGTGCCTGCAGCACCTCGGGGTGAAGGGGGCCCCCGGTTCCCCCCAGCCCYGCCCCAGCCCCAGCCCCAGCCCGGGCCCCGGCCCCGGCCCGCTCTCCGCCTGTTTGTTGGGGGCAGCGCTTGGACAAGGCCAAAGTCAGCGGCGCTGGAAGGGCAGGGCCCGGCCCGGCCACCTGGGGCGGCCCCGGCGGCGGCGGCGCCGGAGGGCCTCCCGCGCCCGGCTCTGCGGCCCGCACTGCCGCCGCGGGACCCCGCGCTCCCCCGGGGCCCGGCTGGCGGCCGACGGGGCGCGGGGCGGCCGGGCGCTTCCCCCCGAGAGGGGAACCCCTCCCCTGCGCCCCGGGAGCAGCACAGCCCGCGCTCCGCGGGCGGCGGACCCCCGGAGGGCACACAGGGCTCCCCTCCGCCCGCGCCCCTGCCGTCGGGGCGGGCAGCCGTAAGCGGAGCGGCGGGAGCGGCCGCCGCCGCGGAGCCGGCGCGCAGGTTACGCGCGGGCCTTGCGCGGGTGTCACGTGCCCTCTCCGCCGGGTTGCGGCCGGATCTCCAGCTCCGAGCGGGGGGTGGGAAAAAAAAGAAGAAGAAATAAGAAGGTTTATTTCTTAACCACTTTCCCCCATCGCTGCTCGAGCAGGTTACTCCAAACCACAAAACAAGCCGGCGCCGCAGGCTCGCCCCGGCGTGCAGGGCAGCAGATGAAGAGAGCAGCCGGGACTCACAGAGTTGACGTTAATTACTAGGCGTTATTCCTTTATTTTGCTGCAAAATGGTGTTTACATACAGATAAAAGAAATCGATTTTAGTWTAGCACCGCTCGTTCTTCGGGGAAAGAGAGGGTAAGAAGCAGGAGAAAATCTATATAAAAGGAGAAAGAAAAGTAAAAAGCTGATAATACAGGTTTCCGTGCTGGTCTGGCTTGTCTTCCTSATGTTGGCTAAGAACTCAGCGTTTGCCAATTTACGCAGGGATCCTACGCATTTCGAGAACTTGGTTTAAATGGTAAAAAAACACACTTCCCGCATTTCACTCGCGAATACGCTCTACTCTAGGGGTGAACACTCCGGGCACAAGTTCATGCAGGAACGGGCGGACTCTGCTCTAGTACATAGAAAGCGCCTGCTCACGCATTACTACTCTTTTCTTTTTCATCCGCCGGTTCTGAAACCAAATTTTAACTTGCTGATCGCTTAAATTCAGTCTGTTTGATAGTTCTTTCCTCTTCTGTCGGTTAATAAACTCATTGAGGAGAAACTCGTTTTCCAATTCAGCAATTTGTTGTTTTGTATAAGGTTTCCGTTTCTTTCTTGATCTCCCCTGGGTGGGGCACCAAGGCAAACCTACAACAAACACGTCGATAGTTTAGTGGATCAGGTCTGGGTATTAAAGAGAATATGCAAACAAAACCCGCAAGACAACAGGACTAAACTAGGTCGGCAAACCTGGCAAAGCACGTCTGACAGCACGATTTCTATCTACCTCCGAGTCGGATTAAGCGATTATCGCTCCGAATGGGTTACAGGGGGGTTACAAAGCAATTACAGGCATCTCTTAGAAAGCAAGTATCGCTAGGTCGCCTCTAACTAAAGCGAGATATTTAAGGCATACCATCCTGCACTGAAGGTCTGAGGCATGACTGGACTGCTGCGGGCTGAACTGTCAGGTTCAAGTTGACGGAATTCTTGATGTCCTCCTTTAAGCTGGAAGTGCAGGAATTCACTTCAAAAAGAGCAGCCGAGCCATGCAAACTTCTCTGCAGGCTCGAGTGGTCATACTTTACGGGCTTTAAGTTGGCTGCGTGAGTAACAGTTGGGTCATTGGCAAAAGATTGCCTCTGCCTGCATCTCTCCTCTTGTTTGGAGCTCGCATCGTGGGCGTAATATTTATTGTTGTCTTCCAGGCACTCTTTGTTGCCGTTGGAGCTGATGTTGATTGGAACGGAGCCGGGGAGGTAAGGCTGCGCCGCGCCGCTGAACGCGTGGCTCTGCGGCTGGGCTGCGCACGAACTTGAGCAAGTCCACGGGATCGAGCTCCGGGGGTAGGAAATGGTGGGCAGAGCCGCCAATTGACTGCCATTAGCCCGCAAATTAGGAAAATAAAAGGAATCTGGAGATTGCAAATTCAAGAGAGAACCAACGTAGCCAGATCTGTAGAGACTGCGATCACACATTTCCAACAAAGGACTTCAGCTGTTCTTACAGCAGTATTTAGTTACAACAGGGAATAAGCGGAAAGCCTGAAACGATTGGACGAAACTTTGCAGACAGGTTCTTCAAAGCCGGTAATTTCAGCACCGCCTCCAGCCACTGAGCCACAGAGTCCCCCCCTTTTTTTTTTCTTCTCTTTTTTCCCCCCCTTTTGAAAAGTCTTATGATAACACTTGAAATATGAAAATACCGAGCTCGCAAGGGGGAGGGGAGAACATGGTCTCCGCTTCTATAAAAGTGGCCGGGGCTGGCTGGCAAAGCTGCGGCGCTAGCGGAAAGATGAGAGGAAAACAAACATTTGCAAAGTTGCCGAGGGGACGGGACAGCCCCGGGCGCAGCCCCCGGCCCGGCGGTGCCCCCCGGCTGGCAGCACCCTCAGGGCTAGCCGCCCTGCGCTGGGCAGCTGCCGGGGCCAGAGCTATACCCACGACAAGAGTGAGCACCGCGGGCTGGGAATAACCTACGATGGCTCCTTCCCACTAAGGGGAAGGAGATGTGACTGCTTAGGGCACACGTATGTATTTCTGCCCTGTACAGACGAGTGCACCTTGTGCGTGTGTGTGTGTGTGTGCGCGCAGAACACGCATTTTGTCCGTTTTATATACGCGTTTCTTTTAACTGCAAGCAACATGATATGCATCTGCATATGCTTGCAATTAAAATCCTAATTGATCGGATATTACCAGGATCGTCATTCTGGTACACTAATGACTAGTATTCTCTTAGGTCCGCACGTCTGCCCTTTTTTACCCCTTTTACCTTTCATCTTCACTCCGAAGCGAAGGCAAGTTTTTAAACAACTCTTCTTCTAAAACTCGGGTTTTATTTTGTCTTTAAAATACAGTCAAGCAAACGTCAACAAACCGAGAATAACAACAGCAACAACACGGAATTACTTGAGCAATCCGCCGAGATAAAATAAATAAATAAATAATTAGAATCGAAGGATTGCAAGAAAGAAAATGCCCGGGTCTGCACTGCAGCAGGGAGGATGTGAGTGCAGCGGTGGGCGGAGGAGAATCAACCTCAGCTGGGTACCCCGCTGCCATCTCCCAAGTTGCATATGAGGAATTTTTCTCCCCGAAAAAAAAATTATCCCTTACAGTGTTATTACAGTGTTATTTTGGGGGGTTATACTTATTTTTCCATTTTTGAGAGATCAAACAACAGCCCAGTTATTCCGTTATCTCTCCCATTTTCCCCGTAGCACCGGAGTAAGTACGAATAAAATCATCCTCACAGGAGGTTGCTCGTGTCCTTTCCCAAACCGTGGGGGTCGGGAGACAGTGCACTTCCCACGAGGGCAAGCCGGGGCCCCGTGTGCTGCACCCAGAGACACCGCAATGGGTCAAGCGGCCAGAGGTCTCGGGGAGGAGCACCCCGCTAGAGCCCAGCCGAGCTCCGCGGCGGCGGCGGGCACCGCGCCCCCAGACCGCTCCCGGCACCGCCGCCCCGCAGGAGACTTTGGAGGCCCGTCCGTCACCCGGACCAGGCGTTTCTGTCCTCGGCCTCTTTTCCTGGTCTGAGCGAGTCGAGCTTAAAGCAGATCCTTAATGCCCGGACTTCGCCACTTTCATTACCTCGGTTCAAAACTTGAACCTAGTTAACAGGTAGAGTTAATTTTCCATGTTATTGTCCTGTTAATCATAGTTTTAATCTTGGTTTTATTTCTACGCCGAGATCAGAGACGCTGTCCCTCTTGACATTCTCCTAATCAAATTCATCTTTCTGTTTAATGGGAAATTGGGGTAAATTCTGCAGTAATTTCATTGCCCTGGAAGAAATCTTTAAATGATTGCTCTCTCCTAGACCACACAGGACCACACAAGCACCGCTGGAGTATATTACTGACCACTGCCTTTAATTTTTATTGTTTGAGTTATGTCTACCAATTGAATCTCCCTCTTATTAGCTTACTTGTTTTCTGCTTTTTTTCTCCCCAAGAGGATGGGTAATAGTTTCTTTTCATAATCGCCTTTTACGAAAAAGCTGACTCTGATTTTCGGTTCTCGGAAGACAGAAGGAACATTTTGTGTTCAAAGACTACATTTTTGCCCGCAATAAACACAAGGAATGGATGTGAGCTGCCAGTTACCGGAAAGAAAGGTGACACTTCAAACTAACTTTTATGGGGTTAGAGAAAACAGAGCTTTCAATTAATGCTCAACTCATCTGTAATTGCTAATTAATACCGTGAAAAAATATGAAAAGCAAAATCTGGAGTAGCTGGAGACACTCACAGCTGCGGAAAGAGATGTTTGTGTTTAAATCTGGAGGGAAAAGAACTGACAGAAACATCTTGTTCCAGGGGCGGCTGGCCGCTGCCGCGATGCGGAGAGCCTCGGACGGACTTGTGCTGGTTTTTCCAGCCACAGCCGGCTTCTGGCTTGTGGGGCGGTGTTTTAATGCCGCGGGTGTCCCCCTGCCTGTGTCTGTACAGGAAATATCACCGCTGAGGAACAGAGCGACCCGGAGGGCTGCTTTCACACGCTCCTTTCCGCTCTTTTTTTTTTTTTTTTTTTTTTTTGTTGTTTTTAAATAGGCAACCGGATCGGCCTGAACATCAGAGCTGACCACACGCTATAATTTCACTGGCATATTCTTCCAATTCACAGATGAAGGTTGCTCTGCGTGTGACCGAGTAGTCTCCCTCGCTCATTTATCACTCGGAAACACGGCTCCTGAAGCGAGGCGAAGGCTTCCCCTGCCTATGCCGAGGGTTGTCCAGGAGATGGCAGGATTGCCTCAGACATGGCTGGGAAATCGCGCTGCCTGACAGGAGCCAAGCTCCATGGTAGCTGCGGGGCAGGCCAGCCGGACGGCCTGCAATGCATCATTGTGCCACTGCGCATTTGCAAGTCACTTTGTCGAGGTACATATTAATTATCCGTAATAATGCGCGCTACATTTCAGGCGAATCATTATGCCCTTGTCTCTAAACACGGACGGCTGTGACCGGCTGCAGCTGCGGCTGCGCGGCGGCAGCCCGGCTCCGCGCCCGCGGGCGGGGAGCGCGGAGCGGGGAGCGCAGAGCGCCGGGGCCCGGCCAGGGCCGTGCGTCCTGGGAAGGGCCCAGGCTGGGGGCATGGGGATTTTGAATAACGCTCGTCAATGTCCCAGCTCCAGGCTTAGAAAACCCTTTTAATCTGCACTGTTAGGTGGATGGGCCGACGTGCCCCGGCCTGCAGCCCTGGCTGTAGCTGCTGGTTTCTTAATGTTTCTGCACGTTGTTACGAAATTAAAAGACGACTTCTCTCCATCTGGTACCGATTTGCCAGCCAGTTCGGGTTTCCTCCTGCCCTTGGAAGGGAGCTTTGGCCGTGGCAAAGCTGCGTCTTCTGAGAGCGCAGAGAATCGGCAAAGCCAAAGGTTAAGCCTGGAAGGAGGAAGGGATCAGCCCGCGACGGCTCCGCGGCCGGGAAACACAACAGCTCTGTCATTGCCCGGCCTTCCGTCTGCGGGGGGACTCTTTGGGAGGAAAAACTTCTCCAGAATTAATAGGACCGAAGTACGTGCGGTTCGGGGGGGGAGGTACCAAGGCGGGGGAAAAGAAGAATTTAAAACATTCAGAGAAAACAAGGCTGCATCAGCAGAGAGGGCTGTTCCAGGTACTTAGATGATGGGCCCCACAAGTCTCCTCTTTTCCCAGAATCAAACAAAAATGCACTTTGCGATAAAATCTGAAATGCTCCGAAATGCTCTTTTTTTGTCCGTTCGGGGAAAATAAACGCCTCAAAAGCCGTGAACGTGCAAGCGGAAGAGAAAGGGGAAGGAAGAGGGCGGAGGAGGCGGAAGATAACCCCCCACTGGAGCCAGCCGGTTGCGGAGCGAACGGAGGGGCGCGCCCCGGGCCGGCCGCCCCCGCCGCCGCGGAGCCCCGCCGAGGCACCGGCCAGTGCCGAGCCGGCTTGGGAGGGGAAAACAAAGGGGCACTGGGCAGGCAGAGCCGGGCTCGGGGGCAGGGGGAAAAGGCAGACTCCCCCGTGTCTCCTAGCCTGGATATTTCTTGCCGGCAGCATTTCTTTCTCCCAACAAACCCTTCCCCAGCGGCAAGGCGCTCTCGGATACGCCTTTCCCTCCTTTAACGTGCCTCGCATCGTATCTACCTCTCCCTTCCCAAAAACCGCGTCCTATAAGTCCTGGGAAGATCCCAGGCAAGCCTGGAGCCCGCGAAACGCCCTGCTGCAAAAAGAAGGCGAATTTCTTCCTCTCTTTTTATATATATCAAAAAGAAATAGTTTTATTAGAGACGGTTCAGGAACAGTTTGGCAACGTGGTTAACAGCTTGGAAGTTCAGTCCATATCTCCAACACAAAGTAAAAGCAGACTTTAAGACAAGTAAAGAAAAAGATATGGTTTATGGAGAAATAGTCTTACCGTATGTCTTACCCACATACACTGGTAATCAAAGTGTTTAGAGCAACAGTATATTATAATAAATAATACTAGTTCGGAACACACACATTTTAATAATTAGACGAGGCACATTAACAGAGAGGATATCGCTTCTCTCTCCTAGTAGTTGACTAGCGTGTCTGATCACCCTGTGTATATCATAACATGCACACTAGGTTTAAAATAATAAAAAACCGACAAAATCCTAGCCTTTCGGCCTATATAAATTATGGCATCTTTTGAAAATCCTTATTTATTGCTTCTGTCATTAACACCCGTTTATTTTTGTAAATTAAAAGTCAGCGGTGAACTTCACTTCTCCGACCAGTTTTTTTTTAAGCGCCGAGGCGGGAGGAAGGAGAAGAGTCTTGTGCTTGTCCGGACAAACAGGCTATAGCGGGCATTTTACACAAGGTCTGCGCAGGTTTATACACACCTCTGTAGCGGCAGCCTCTCCCCCGGATGCGGGACGAGCCGGCCCGTCAGTCCCGCCGAAAGAGCTTCCCTGCGGTGCCCCGACCTGCGCCTCCGCGGAGCGCCCAGCCGCGCAGCCCCCGCGGCCGGCAGCGCCCGCCCGGGCCCGGAGCGCCCCTTCCCGGGAACAGGCGGCTTCTTTTTCAACAGGGGAATGTGAAAGCCTTCCACTGAAAACGAAACCGCGGGGGAAAAAAAAAAAATCAAAACCGAACCTAAACCTGCGGGAGCGYGGAGCGCGGTGGGACATGCCTGGGACTGGGCTTTGCGCCCCGCAACAGCTCGGAGACATTCTCCCTCCCTCGAAAAAGCAATTAAAAATCCGGCTGCAGACGTTACCCCTCCACGAAATTCGCAATTCTCTCCGGGTCCTGGTGGGCTCGGCGGGTTTTGGCAGCAGCCGGGTGCTGCCACGGGTCCGGACTCCGGCTTTCTTGCTTTTTCCGATTGATTTTATTTTTTTTTTTCCCCTGCTCGGCGTGTTTTGAAGTTTACGATACCAAATCAAAACTGACACTTTTTGGCACTGGCTGTTGTTCAGAGAAAAAAAAGAAATTACAGAAACCCCCCCAAAGAGTTAAGCATTTAAGAAAGTTATAACTGTAACCGTTCAACATATTTAAATTCGTTTATACTGGCCTAGAGGGAAGAACAGAAAATATAATTAATATTAATATTATTATTATTTTCAAAAGGAAGAAACAGAACTATAATTCAAGATTTGTCAGCACTCCCTTCCACTGAGAGAAAAACGCTGACTTTCATGGAAAACAATTCCCGAAATTTCACCACCGCTGGAAGGAGAAAAAAAAATTAAATATATTTTCAAGTCTTTCCAAAAGTCTTTAGCTGGTCGTAAATTGAGTTTATATATCCATCACTGTCCGCAACTAATAGATCAAGATACATTGTCTTTCAGTTTGGAGACTATTTTCTTATCCTTCACCCTCCTGTTCTGAAACCAAATGGTAACTTGTCTCTCAGACAGGTTTGTGGCTGCGGATATCCTTCGCCTCTTGTCCTTGTTAATGAACTTGTTAATGGCATATTCATTCTCGAGTTCTTTAAGCTGCAGTTTTGTGTACGGCACTCGCTTCTTTCTCCCACGCCGGTAGACACACATATCGGGCTGGTTTAGTGCAACGTCCCCTATTGTAAAAGACATTATGTGAAAAATTAGAATTTTATTACAGGCGTTTAAAGCTTAACCGATACTTGTTGGGCACTGGTTTTCACGGGCAAATAAATAATGCCGGGTTGTTTACAGTTTATTATTATTTACACTGCCACATTATTTGCACGTTAGTAAAGCACCAAAACCTTGATGGACTGTCATCACTTTTCAGGCATGCATCGCTAGGACGGCGGGGGCATTGGCTGGGGGGCCGAGAGCAGGTCGGTCCTGGCAGCGCACACACAGAAATCGCTTTGGTGTGTGTTTCCCCGGGTTTGTTTGCATGTGGTTTGTGCCTCTGTGCCCTCACTACTCGCAGTCTCTTACACGCTCTGGGGCCGGGTCAATCGCCAGCCGGAGAGGCAGAGGAGCGCAAGCCTTCGAGCCGTCGTCCTGCAAACTGCAAACGCGAATACAAACCCGGCCGCTGAGGGAAGCAGCAGGAGAAGGAGCCCGAGGCCGCCCCGGCACCCGCGGGACGGGGGTCCGGGGCCCTGGCGCTGGGTGGCGGGGGGGCTCTGGGCTCTGTCCCGCGGGGTGGAAAGCAGAGGGTGAGGTTTCCTCGGGGTAGGTGGGGTGGGGAGGGAAGGAAAAAGGAAAATCCACCGTCCCCCCTCTCTCTCTCCGCTCTGTGCGTGTCTGTGCAGCGTGTCCACCTCGGCAGGCCGCCCCTGCAGCCCGGGGGGCGGGGGAGGGGACGGGCAGGCGGAGGAGGCGCGGGGGGGGGTGTTCAGCTCAGACCATTTCTCTCCCTCTCGTACCTGGAAAGGACGATTTCCAAAAGTGTGAGCTCTGTGTCTGATCTTTGGCACAGTAAACCTGACTATTCCAGCCATTAGCCAGAGTCCAAGACTGATAGCCCTCCATTGATATGTATGTTTCGTGTCTCGGTTCCCCAGAGCCAAACGTTGAGACCATGTCTATGTACCCAGGAACGTGCTGGTAGGGGGTTGTATAGCCCTGGTAGAAGGACACTTCCTTCGCCCTGGAGGAGACTTCATTGGCGGGGACACTCGTGCTGGTCAGACTGGAGACGTCCATGTACTTTTCCACGGGAAAGCCGCCAATGGAGGCATGGGGGGGAGACTTCAGGGCGTTTTGCTGGATCCCAACCCCGTGGGACATCCTGCAGCTATAGTATCCATTGCCAAAGTGATACCCATAGCCGAGCGCGGGCGCGGCGGCCGGCGCGGCGGAGCCCGGGCAGTCCTTGGCCGGGGGGTCGGGCCTCGCCGGCGCCCCCGAGCGCTCCCCTCCGCCGGCGTAGGCGAACCCCGAGGCGGCGGCGGCAGCAGCGGCGGCGGCGGCCGCTCGGCCCGTGTGCGCCGCCCCGAAAACGGGCGAGGAGAGAAAATTACGGCACTGCCCGGGGGCTCCGCCGCCGCCGCCGCCGCCGCCGCCGCCGCTGCTGTCGCCGCGCAGTCCGTCCATCTCCCAGCTCGCTGCTTTGCTCATGGCCTTGCACATCGCGGGCGGCGGCGGCGGCGGCTCGGTCCCCGGCCGGGCATGATGCAAATGGTTATTTGCCTCCAACAGGTTGGATCCTGGCGGTACGTTTATAAAAACGAAGTCCAGGTTGGGAGGGGGGACGGGGTGGGGGCGGCCGGCTCCAGATTAGTTTGCCGCAGCCCGGGGTCTGCTCATAGGCTGCCGTCGAAACATGTGACCCTCCCGCTGCCCGCACTGCCCCTTTCGCCTCGCAGCCCCCCGGTCCGCTCCGCCGGCGCCCCCCCCCCCCTTCCCACCCCCGCCCCGCCGCCACGCTCCCGCCCCGCCGGGGCCCCGGCGCTGGGGAGGGGTTGGGCGGGCGGGCGACGGTGATGCCCCTCCGGACCAGCCGGGCCCCCGTCGCTTTCATCCCCCCCCCCTTCCTCCTGCCCGCGGCTTCAAAAGGACCCTTGGTCCTCCGCTGGCCCTTTTGAATCCGCGGGCAAGGGCCCTTTTCGAATCCGCGGGCAGGGGTCTGACCGGATCCCCGGCAAGACCTTCCCCAGCTCATTGTTGTGTCTGCGACAGGGGGAAAATCCCGACACGGTCTTTGTATCTCATCCTCCCCACCTCCCTCCTTCCCGGCGATGTATGGAGGAGAAGGGCTTTGTTATAGGGGTCCCCTGGCTCCACTGAGCTCTCSGTCCATGGGAGACACCCCCCTTAGCCCCCCAGATATTGCTACCAGCCGGGAAAAAGCACCGGATCTGTGCTCAGAGCAAGATGCTAAACCTGGCACTCATTAGATGTGGCTTTTTTCCCCTTGCAGTGTCAGTTCATGTCGTGGTAAGGCAGCCTAGTTAAAACGCGGCGTTTGCTTATGCTGACGGCTGTTCTGGGGGTGACTTCCCAAGACTGTGGCAAATCCTTCTGTCGTCTCTCTCGACTCTCCCGCTGAGCCGGGATGGAAATTGCAGGAGCACGAAGAGTTGGAAATGGAGAAACTCCGAAGACGAGTCCCAACCCCAGCTCCAATCTCAGCCCCAGCCTCAGCCCCTTCCCCTCTGGGCCGGCTCCTGTCGCTCCGCGGTTGCGTATTGCAGACACTTAACCCTCTCTGGGTCGCGGAGGGCAACAAGTTGCTGGGAAAGGCGGCAGCTCGGCGGGGAAGGGCAGGAAAACTCCGCGCCCGCTGAAAAGCAAATAGCTGGGGCCATGTTTACTCTCCCGACGGAGACTCAGGCGCAGGAGAGAAGAGAGACAGCTGCGTGGAAGTGAAACTCAGTGCTGACATGATTTCGGGACTGGTGGTGCCCTTGCTGAGCAGCCCGGGCAGGCAGTGGCGGGTGCCCCGGGCTGCTGGGCTGCCGCGGGCGCGGAGGGGCCGAGCGGGAGCGCGGCAGGTCGCGCAGCAGCCGCCAGTCCCGCAGCCCTGCTTTGTAGCCGGTCTAATAATCGTTGGCAGTTTCTAGAAGCGGGGTGAGGAGTGACAAAGGGTGCCAGCAATCACAGCAACAACCGGATGGCAAACACAAGTTCACGTTCATTAGCTCTAACCACTTAATTGCTATTAATCTTTCATAATCAGCTAAGAAGAGAGCCAGACGTGATTATGTGTTTCGCTCGGTTATAAGCCGAGTCAATATTTACTCTCAGGACATGAAACCCTACATAATTAAGGAGAGCGGTTTGTGGAGGCACAAGTTTATCATCCTTTTATGTCCCTGCGTACAGCTTTCAGTGAAAACCTTGCTAACACGCTGAAGTCCCGAGAAACGAGAGACACTGTATCTCCCGACATCTTTCCATTTGTATTTCCATCTCCCGTTGTGCTTCCTCTTGCAATAAATGCGGTGAAATTTTCTCTCCCGTCAAGACATTTTATATAAGGCCGCCGAAAGAAAGGAGCACCTAAAGCACAGGGTTTCGGAGCGTTTTTAGCTCCGTTACATCAAAGCAAATCACGGTGCAGCCGCAGCGACGCCCGCAGAGGACCTCAGCCCTGCCAAGACCTCTGCTCCAGCGAGAGCCCCTCTGTGTCCCAGAAAACTGTCTTTGGGCGGGTTTATGACCAACAACTTCAATTCTATARTGAGCCGTTTTGGGGAGGGTGTAGAAAACCGCACTGCCTTGCACCGCAGGATTTTGTGCACGCGAATAAAAATAATGACCTCATGAGCCAAGGTCGGATCTCTGAGAGCATCCACCCAGTTTACAAGTGGCAGGACGCGTCTCGCACCCCCGGCTCCGGGGGCCGTACTTCGGACCCGGCCCTGGCCCGGAGCAGCCCGCCGCCTCCCCTGCCCAGGGAGGACAGTCCCCATCGTGACTTCTCTCCGCGGCAGGCGGGGCGACGGGCCGCGCTTGCCGGGCTTCTGCCTGCGGGACAGTCCTTGCCTTCCCCCGGTAGCGGCTCCGCGGGTGCCCAGCGCCCCGCGGAGCCGCATTGCTTTTTCCATTGACACATTGCACGGGAATCTGCATAGCACACGAGCTAGACAGCATCACTGCAGAAAGTGGCTGTGTTCTCCCCCCGAAAAAAAAAGGTTCTTTTTTTTTTCCCACCCTGAAATTATCTCATTTCCTCAAATACATTTGCCATGATTTAACACAGTTAGGACTCTACTCAAGCTTTTAGTACAGGCTTTTAGTATTTGCTAAAATACTGTCCTTCGCCTGGTCTCTCCTAGGAAAAAATAACCCGGTTTTTTCATCACCTCCCTCGCCAGAATTTGCCGTTGGTAACTGTATCTTTAGGAAGTGCCTTCTCTTGTTAGTGTTTGCTGCAGAAAAAAAAAATAATCGTCCATGACAAACGGAGAAAGCTAAACGAAGAGAAAAACAATCGATTTGTATTTCCCCCAAACCTTCCCCCATGCCCACTGCGTTCCGTTGTTACCTTTTAACTTGCGTGAACTTTTAATAGATAAATAGAACAGAAGAGCTTTCATTTCCCCCTACCCCTTTAAAAAAAGAGCCAGTTACGGTAATGAAAAGATTTAACAGCAACGCGGAGAAAATTGTTAAACTATTTTTTTCCTCCAGATCTGTGCCACAGCTTCTCATCTCTTTATTTACTTCAGCCTTAAAAAATCCATTTCGAGTCGGAGAAAGTTTTCTCGGGACTGCCTGCGTGGCCTCGGTGCAGCGCTTACGGGCGGCTGAGCTCTGCGGGCGTTGAACTTGAGCTCTCGGGTCACGGGCTGGTGCTGGCCGCTCCCTGGCTCCCACCTCTGCTCTGAAGCAGCGCGGGGTCCTCGGGGACCCTGACCTGGGACGAGCTCGCCGAACTGCCGCAGCTGCGACCTAAAATGAAACATCGGCCGAGTAGCTTTGCGACCGGAGCAAGGCTTTGTCGTTTAAATTAAAACCTGTTTGTGTGCGAAGGCAGCCCCAGAAGACATCGTGTAATCATTAACCTCGCAAAGCGAGCGCCCGCGGGATCTCAGCCTGGGTAGCATGGGGAGGGACGGTGCTGCAGGGCCCGTGTGACTCGGGGACACGATGGGTTCGTGTCCTTCACCGCTCTCGGGTGACATTTCACGGAGAATCAGGACTGAACACGCAGGTAGACGCCCCGAGACTGGCCCTTTACACGTATGACGGCGTGAGGCGGAGGGGAGAGTCGGGTCTGAGCGGGAGCGCGGTGCGTGCCGCGGGCAGCCGCTGCGCGGGCGCGGAGCTGCGCTGCCAGGCGGCCTCCGGCGGGCAGGGCGGGCAGGGCGGGCAGCGTCCGCGGCCCCGCCGCGCAGTGCCGCCGCTGCACCGCCAGATGGCGCCGCCGTGCCCGCCGCCGGCGCTGCCGCGGGCGCTGCGCGGCCCCCTCGCCCCGCGGGGTCCCTCGGGGCAGTCCCCGCTCCCCCGGCGCCCGCCGGCACCGACGCCCTGGGACCGGCGTTCCGCCGCCTGCTCAGACCCCGCGGGGCTCGTCCCGAAGACCTTGCGCTGCCGCGGATAGGCCGCCGGTGCTGCGCGGCGCCCCGGGCCCCCGTTGGCAGCCTGCCCCGACGAGGAGGAGGAAGCAGATACTCCTGTCCGTCTTCCCAAGCACGCTCTGAGTGGTGAAAAGCTGGCCGAGACGTTGTTTGGCTGATTTAATACTAACTTCATTTCAATTAAGTTGTGTGACCTCTTTTTCCCGGCTCAGATTTAATAAACGAGCACTGAAATATTCTTTGATGCCCCGAGTAATAACTTGCAAGGTAAAAATGAAAAGAAGTTTGGCCATAGGCCTAAGCAGCTATTTAAACTTACAAGAACAACTGAGTAAACAGCGTCTAATAAAACCTCGCATATTTCGGCAGTCTCTGTAACTTCCTCCCACTAATGTCACGGTAATGACGGAGGTTCTTTAGGCTGAGCTGTTGGTTTGGAAGGACTATAAACATATGCCGAAAGGTTTTTAGGCTGTGCCGTTGTTTTTTTAAAACAAAAACAAAAACCAAACCCGGTAAACATCGGTGCAGTAAATGCATCTATTTTGCTGGGAATAGAAATATCAGGTGACTAGTTTATTAATGGGTTGACAGTTTGGGGTGAACTGATTAACTGCATGGCAGGGAAATGTTTTGTTACCTCAAGTCCACTTAGTGGAAGATCATTAACATCTTTTATGACATGTTATTTCCCTTGCATATGAATGTAGCTATATTTTAGGATACATTGCACATAACCTAAGGTATCAGTATTATTTAAAAGGTGCAAAATATAAAATAACACTAATAAAGATCATTCACAGCCGCACTTGTGTGTAACATTTTTYTCACATTGACGCTTTTCATACAGTCTTTTCCATCCACTCCGAATAACATAAAAATAGTTCCCTCCTTTTTAGTGGTGCAGTAACTTTTCTGGAGCGTAAAGTTGTACCGGCTTTGGTTGTGTGCACACACGAGTGCCTCGGAGATGTGGTATCTCTGCTGCGGTTTTCCAAAGAGCAGGGGGAAAGATGCTCGCACTGTTACCGCCCTTAAGAAAACAGACGAGGGCGCCAAACGACAGCAATAAACCCGGCCGCAGGCTTCCGCCCCGCCTCCCGCCCCGCCGAGCCCAGCTGCCGGGGCCGCCGGCTGTTGCGGGGCCGGCCGCGGCGGGGGAAGCGGGGGCTCCGGGACCCCGGCAGGGCTGCCTGCCCCCCGGGCCCGCCGGGCGGTGCGGTGCCTGCTGCCGCCCGCGGGGCGCCCGCTCGACCACGCTCACTAAGAGCCGAGCTGGGGTGTAGCAGCGGGGACACCCTCCGTGCCGCCGGGAGGGCAGTGCAAAGCCCCCGTGCCCGTCCCGGCCGGGGGCGGTGGGGGGAGCGGTGTGCAGGCTCTCGCCGGAGGCCCGCGGCTTGCGCTCCGCTCCGCTCCCCTCCGTATCGGACCGCTCCGCCGCCGCGCCTGCGGGCAAGGAAAAGTTGATATTTACTTTTGTCTGGTTTTGGGGCTGTAAAACGCAGGACACCACACTGCAGTCTAAATTCATATTTCAAAGGGCTGACATAAAACACTCATTAATGGAAGGCTGGATTTTGCAAACAACGCCTAGAATGTTTCCTAAATATTTGGTGGAATGTTTAGGGAGACTTTAACACGTTATTAAAAAAAAAAAATCTGACAAGTATCCCATTTTCGAGCTATGAATCATGCGCAAGAGCACAAGAGCTTAGGAGATGTGTGTGACTAACATAAGCAGGAACAGCTCTCCTCGCAAAAAATCACAGGAAACATTGGGGTGTTTCCCCGGGCGATGAAACTCAGATTCCCAGGGTCTAAATACTAGATGATGTGGGTGAAAAAAAATCACCTCGAGAATAAAGGTTGGGCAGCTATCGAAGAGCATTTCAGAGATGCTAACGACAAAGGATTTATCTTCGTTTAAATGGTTGCCATCAGCGTCATTATTGCTAGCAAAGTTATCACTGAAGGGAGACTTTCCGACTGTCACGTCTGCCGAGCGCGGCAGCCCGTGTCCCCTGCAGCGCGGCCACGCTGCGCCCCGCAGCACCCGGCAAAGAGCGGAGGGATGAGCTCACTGAGCCACAGGTAACTTTGGAGAGAGGGTGCTAGAGGTGATGTCTCTGCTAGGTCGAAGCCTGTGGGCGATAAACCTCCATCACTTATTTATATTTTTATTTTTAATTTCTAAATGCGTAGACTTTATTGGCGGTGGGGAGGGAAGAAGCAGAGGGCTGGAGAGAAACCTGCCGGGAGGATGAAATGGCACAGCCGCGGAGTGTTTTAAATCACGAATGCATTTAATGTCCTTCGGTTATTTCCCCCCCGTCATACCGTACTACAGCCAGTACTGTCCCGGAGAGGAGAAAAATCGCAGGTTAGCTTCGTCGATAAGCAGGATTATAGAAAGTAAAAAGGAGATCATATTTAAGGCCGCAACGAAGAAAAATGTATTAGAATTATGATAGATTAGATTATAATAAATATTTTAATTTCCAGGCAACTGCTGTAGGTGCACTCGAATCGGTGCGTGCCGGCAGCAGCGGTCTTATGAAGTCCGGGTATAAGGTTCGCGCGTGTGAGGGGGTGCGTGGGGGTGTCAGTGTAAATTCCTAAATAAAAGTACTAATGCGGTCTGGAAATGGAAGTAAAAAGTAAAGAGATATCAGCGGCAGGAGGTTCTCGGTCCTCTGGTCCTCTTCCAGCATTTCCTCGCGTTGTGATCTAAAATCCGCCTTAGAAATAATAATAAAGAAAAGCATTATCTAATATTTAGCATGTAGTTCTGTCCGAGGACAAATGAGAAAGAAGCTGCATCATTAGGACCTAAAAGGCAACAAAACAAAAATCAGAGCATAATGATGCACCTAAATGAAGGGGGAAATGTTGCACAGCTCATTTTATTAATCAGACTGTCAATTCCACCCCAGAGGCCAAACCCCAGAGCAATTCAAGCAAGATCTGATCAAGCTAAGGACAAGAGCTTTACTCCTCACTTCTTGTCTTTCTTTCTTTCCACCTGGATATATTTGTCTGCTCTGAAGCCGCCTTCATTATCCACTGACAGGAGCTTGTATTTATTTGCTTATAAACCTGTTACAATAAATGATTATTCGAACAGCGTCATTCGTACCTTAATGACGAGCACCACTTTTTGATGAATGACATTTCGGGCTAGAAAGGATGTATGGGTCATTTTGACCAGTCATTCCCTCGCTTTGGCATCCCACAATTTTTACGCCTCCCTCAAAAAGAGATAATAATATTTAGAGACACTTGCCGGGCTGAATGTGAATTAGCCCCTGCTGCAGCTCATCATTAGTACAGGACCAGCCCTGCAACTTTGACATTTTTTATAAAGCTGAGATGATGGAAAGAATAAGAAAAGAGATGATCCTGATGGAGAGAGGGCTGCACAGCCCTACAGCTGGCAAAAGGCTCTCGAATTTGTCAGACTCAGCTGGAAATGCGGTGCTGGAGGCCCTTGAAAATTCTCCGCACAGTGGTCGCCTCAGCCCGAGACTGACTGCCGCCTCCCTGCACAGCGCTATAGGGGACATCTCCGCCAAAGGCAAATTTGAAATAGACACTTTATTCAATCTTCAGCATCCGAGCAGTGAAAGCACCGTCTCCTCCGAAATCCCGCCGTCGGAAAGCAGGAAGAAAATCAGCCTTTATTCCGAAGTTGCTCAAGAGGCAGATATGAACAGTGATGTGGAGGTGGGCTGCTCCGCGCTCCGCTCCCCAGCCAGCCTGACTTCCTCCCAGCTGAAGGAAAACAGTAACAAAGGTAACTCTTCCTTTATCATCTCCATCTAAGCCCCGCACTTTGCCAACCGGCTTTAAAAAACAAAGCAAACCCACCGCCACCGCCAAAGTTGCTCGCCTCTGCACCGGCGCTCTCTCTTCTGCGAAGACAGAGCTCCAGGCTGTAAAATATTATTGCGATTACTGCGCTATCCCGATAGCAGAGACACACTGCCCGGGCAGCTCCTGTGCGGGTGCGTGCGTGTGTGTGTGTGTGCGTGCCCAAATCCAGTGGTATGTAGATATCTATCCAGAATACAAGTGGGCACAAATATCCACCCACCTATATTTAGGGAAAGCTTTCTCCTTATTTTTCCTCGCGCTCTTGGGGCTCTCGGCGTCTCTCGAGCTGTATATATGTGTATGTACATACATAGATTAAATTAGAGAGAGAGAGAGAGAGGAGAGCGGGGAAACTGTCCATATTTGCGTGTGTGTGTCCTTCTCTGTGTATATGCAACGTGCCGTCCTGTGTCCACCTCAGGGTAATTGGGCATTGTTCACTGTCCCCCTGCTTATAACAGCGGGTTTGAAACAGCCTCTTCTCCTTCCCGCTTTGCGGGGCATGGTGATGGACGATGGTTGTTATTATTGCTGTAATTGGGGAGGGGGAGCCAGGTGAGCGCTGGATTTCCTAGGGGCCACAGTGCATGCCTTTTTTGTCAAATGTGCCAGAGAAAGTAAGGGATCCTCGACGTAACGCTGGAGAAAAAAATTGGCTGCTCTTATTTCGTACGTCTCAAACGAAAATGAGAACCGCAGTCGACGGGGAAAAGGTTAGCGCCGAGCCCGGGGCTCCTGGCAGCCTGGCGCCGAGCCCCGGCCCGTGCCCTCGCCCGCTCTCCCCGGGGCTCGGCTGCCCTGCACTCACCAAACCCGCCCCAGGTACTGAGAATAACGCGGTTATGAAGTGACTTAAAAAAAAAAAACAAAACCCAACCCACTCCCCCCAAATCCAACTTTATCGATTCTACTAGCAGCAGCGATTTGTAAGGATGACAGCTGGCGTTAAGGACGGGCGCGCAGGGCCCGGCCCGGCCCGGCCGGGCGGGCTGGGGGGCCGCCCCGCCGCCCGCTCTCACCCCCGTGCGCTCGCCCCGCAGGCTACGCGGAGAGCAGCCCGGCGCCCAGCACCCCCGCCGCCGCCACCGCCCCCGCCGCCGGCATCGGCAGCCTGCACAGCGGCGGCGCGCTGGGCGGCTCGGCGGCGGGGGCCGACCAGGTGCGCCGGTACCGCACCGCCTTCACCCGCGAGCAGATCGCCCGCCTGGAGAAGGAGTTTTACCGCGAGAACTACGTGTCGCGGCCGCGGCGCTGCGAGCTGGCCGCCGCCCTCAACCTCCCCGAGACCACCATCAAGGTACGCCGCCTCCCGAGCCCCGCCGAGCCGCCGCGGCCCCGGGGCACCCCGCGGTGCCGGCTCCCCCGGGCCGGTTGCCGGCTTCGCTCTGCGGTTGAAGGGCTCGCCGGGCCCTTGGCTGCGATCGGCCCTTGTGCCTGTTTGCTTCTCCGCACCGAGAACTTTTCATTTGACTTTAAAAAAAATTATTATTAGTATTATTATTTATTTGCCTCGTCAGGTTTTATCGCGGTAGCATATTTCCTAAAGAGAAGAGGGAAGAGAAAATAAACGCAGCTATTAAATACGGGGGGTGAGGGCGTCAATTCCGTAAAGTCATAGTCCTGCGGGGGGGGAAGGGACGACTCGAAGGGACAACGTTTATTCAGACCGAAGGGGTCCCCCCCGGGCCGAGACGGGCCGTCCCCACCGCTATCCTCGGGCGAGGTCACAGGCGATGGCTCCGGGCAGGAGAGGGGTCGCCTACAAGCGAGGGGGCCGCGGCGTAGGCGCGGGCCGCGCCGCCTTGGCGATGGGTGTCGGCGGGTGCCCGCCGGGGCCGGGGCCGGCGGCGGGAGCGGGTGCGGGTGCGGCGGGGCGCCGAGCGGAGCGGAGCTGAGGCCGCGCTGTGCTTGTCTCCCCGCGCAGGTGTGGTTCCAGAACCGGCGGATGAAGGACAAGCGGCAGCGCCTGGCCATGTCCTGGCCCCACCCGGCCGACCCCAGCTTCTACACCTACATGATGACCCACGCGGCGGCCACGGGCAGCCTGCCCTACCCCTTCCACTCCCACGTCCCGCTCCACTACTACCCGCACGTCGGGGTCACCGCCGCCGCCGCCGCCGCCGCCGCCTCGGGGGCCGCCGCCGCGCCCTTCGCCACCTCCATCCGCCCACTGGACACCTTCCGCGCCCTCTCGCACCCGTACTCCCGCCCGGAGCTGCTCTGCAGCTTCCGACACCCC
>JASVER010000003.1:13731925-13733452 GCA_030449065.1 Oceanodroma leucorhoa | reverse complement strand
CTGGCTTTTTTTTTTTTTTTAATTATTATTATTATTTCTGTCTGAGTTCGACTAAATGGGAAACGTCTCGCGTACTTCTGTACGACAAGCGGTAGCTAATGAGGCTGCCGCGGCCGGGCCAGTAACGGGAAGGGAAGTGTGAGATTGACAGGATGGGGAGAGGCATTTTTAAGCTCGCGCTTTCTAACTACCATAATCCAAGCTATCTGGGAAATACTTGAATCTCTCTAGGTGTAGGCTGTCGTCCTGAAGCATTTACCTTCCAGACACTTGTCTAAATTTAATTTTTTTTCTTAGCGTCTTTCTCTCCTCTCGGTAAAACGGCTCTTGGATTTATTTCTCACGCATCTCTATCGCGCCTTTGCCTCTGAAAAGCCACCACTGGGTAACTGAGACCTGCTATACCAAACCACTGCTACTGGAGGGACTTCCTTGAACTTGAAGAAAGGCACATCAAAAACCACCAGTGTTACTGCCATGTCAATTTTGATGCTAATAATGTGCAGATTATGACGAAAATTGCCAATCATGTTCTCTGATGGACCTCCTTTGAATGTGGAATTGGAAAAAAGTTCCCCGCACAGAGACCTGCTGTCAAGTACTAACAACCCGCTAAGGGAAGTCATTAGAAGAGACAGATAAGAGACTTGGTACATAAAACATTGTTCTTGGTGCATAGAATGTATGTTATTTAATGTTATCTCTGTTACCCGAAGTGATTTCGCACAAGAAAGCCACTTTCTTATCATCTCAATTGCCAATTTTCATTTTGGTAACTTGGACGCCCCGGGTAGACTTTTCTCTGTTAAGTTGATATTCCACCAATGTGAAGAGCCTCATTAAATCAAACCCAGATATTTCCATAATGCTCCCTACAGAGCCACTTCACTCTTCACATAATGAGATTTTTCTGAAGAGTTGAAGCCCTCATCTAACTTGCTATTGCTTGTTTAGGCCCTGTGTGAATGTGAATACATACACACATACACACGTACACTCTCACAAAAAAAAAAAAAAAAGAAAAAAAATCTCTATTATATATTTCGAATAAGTGTCCTGAAATACTTCTATTTTTAAGACACTGGATTTTTTCATATTCTAATAATGAACTTTCAGGAAATGATTTTAAAGGCTATGCTGTTTTGTTCAGTGAACATAAATCGTAGGGTTTTTTTTCCAACGGGACAGATTTCTTGGGCGGGGGTAGGGAAGGGCAAAGGAAAAATATCCCCAGGCTCCTGGAGCGGATTCCTGACAAGACGTGTGTACATTTTCTGGGTAGAGAACTTTAAAGCACGGTAGAAGACACCTAACCCACAAATTTCTCATTTTGTAAAGAACTAATAGGAAGACTACTTATGTAAAAAATATCGATTATACCAGCTGTTGTTCACTGAGTTTACATTAAAATTTTTTTATTAATATATAATTTAAGGCTAAAGAAAATAGACCAAAACGTAGCACTCTTTTACCAGCTTAACCTTTTCGATCGTTGGATCACGCAAGTATGGGATGTATATACGACGA